>WBNM01015917.1:28700-39083 GCA_013399055.1 Ramphastos sulfuratus | reverse complement strand
ATATATATATATATATGCTTGTGCACTGTGCTAAGCTGTAAATAGAGCTTCAGTTGTTAACTTCCAGTTGGCTGAGACTAGTCTGGGTGATTTTATAAAATGTGGGGGGGCAGGGAACTCCCAAACCATCACAGCAGAGCAGAGCAAGACAATCACTTCTTTCTCCTGGCCACAGTTCATCTGAAGTCACTGAATTCAGCACAAGTTCATCTCAGAAATATGTATTCTTTCACACCTTTGTAATACTGTTTTTTCATGGGGGATAGGGTTAAATTGCTTCAAAGACATCTGAGGTTATGAGGATTTATCTATTTTATTATGGCAAAAACAATTTAGAGCTTGTGAAAGGTGCCAGACTGAGATTCTTGACTGCGCCATTATTTCCCAGCTCCTCTCTTTCAGCTTTTCAAAGACATCTGCTCTATTCTAACCTCCCATAACTCAGTTTTGCAGATGCTTCTGAGGCAGTGAGAGCTACTTCTCTAGGTATCCTTACATGATCCTTAGCAGGCTTGAAGATGTCTAATTTATGTCATTAGGTTCTAACTGATTTCATTACTCTCTATCTTGTTCTTTCTCTGGTCCCTGAGACTTTTTCATTGATACTATGTGCATAAACAGCCTCAGCTTTTTTAAAGGGATAGTTTGTCTTTTTAGACAGATTCATTGCTGTGTAGAGAGCACAGATTCAAAAGAAGTAATAGGCAATCACAGAACCACAGAACTTCTAACCACAGAGAGGTTGGAAGGGGCCTCCAGAGATCATCCAGTCCAACCTTCCTGCCAAAGCAGGATCACCTAGGGAAGTTCACACAGGAATGCCTCCAGGTGGGTTTTGAAAGTCTTCAGAGAAGGAGACTCTACAACCTCTCTAGGCAGCCTGCTCCAGGGCTCTGGCACCCTCACTATGAACAAGTTTCTCCTCAGGTTGAGGTGAAACCTTCTCTGTTCCAGTTTGTAGCTGCTGCTCCTTGTCTTATTGCTGCTGACCACTGAAAAGAGATTGGCCCCAGCCACTTGACACCCACCCCTCAGATATTTATATACATTGATTAGATCTCCTCTCAGTCTTCTCCAGACTAAGCAGCCCCAGGGCTCTCAGTCTCTCTCTGTAGGGGAGATGCTCAAGACCCCCAGTCATCCTCGTGACTCTCTGCAGGTCCCTGTCTCTTTTGAACCAGGGAGCCCAACACTGGACACAATATTCCAGGTGTGATCTCACCAGGGCAGAGTGGAAGGGGAGAAGAACCTCTCTAGACCTGCTGGCCACACTCTTCCTGATGCACCCCAATCCAGCTCGAAATCATCTGCTCATTCTTTTCCCATGAACATGGTTATTAGTGTCTTCTTTGGGTCATTCAACAAGGTAAGAACAAACCACAGAAAATGACTTCTTCTTATTCTGTAATTCTCTTGCTAAACTGAATCTCATTTTGCACTGTGCTGGTTTGAGGCTAATTGGAATATTTTTATGAAAAGAATTAGATTACAGGCTGTGAAAAGCAAACAATGGTGAGGTCTGCTTCACTCATAGGCTTGCTGAGATGTATAAAAACAAGAACACAAACATAGATAACAGAGTCTCTCTGTGTCTCTGGGAGTTTCTGGCTTCTGCTAACCTGACTAACCACTTTCCTTCTAACCCCCCTGGCTGATCCTCCAAACTCACCTTGCACATAAGGCAGACTCTGGGGTAAGGTAGAGGGGTGGAAAGAAGGTGGAAGGGTGGTTGGGAGCCCCTCCTGGGGACTCTGATTTCTGGGAGGGGGATTGTGTTTCTGTATTCCCTTTAACTTGTCTATTTCTGTAACTATTCCTGTCTGTTGTGTATATCTCTGCTTGTCTGTTGTGCTAACCTGTAAATAGAGCTTCAGTCCTTAACTTCCAGCCAGCTGAGTCCAGTCTGGGGGATTTTATAAAGTGGGGGGGAACTCCCAAACCATCACATATTTCTTCCTTAAATGCATGTATTCTTTTACAGTAACATAAGCAAACAGAAAAATTTTCCAGTCTGGAGTCCTTTTTCTGCTTAAAAGCCCACCAGTGAAGGACCACCAACACATTTAGGAGTCTAGAGCTCATGTCATGTGAAGAGTGGCTGGGAGAGGTGGTTGGTTCAGCCTGGAGAAGAAATGGTAGATGAGAGCTAATTGCTCTCTTCCAGTAAACAACGGTGGCTACAGAAAAGACAAACCCACTTTTCAAGGCAAAGTGACAGGTGGGACTCACAGGAAAGGATTGAAGATGCAGCAAGGAAGACTTCAGTTGGACACGAAGAAAATATTCTTCCCTGTGAGAGGCACTGAGCACTGGGGCAGGTTCCCTCTACTGACTAGGTGTAGTAGTTTAGTGTTGCTAGTTTAATTTACTGTAATTTAAGTTAATTCAGTGGAATCTGCCAAAATGCTGTAAGAACAACTTTATTGTTAATTAACTATAAAGTCAGAGGATTAAAGAGGACTGGGTCGAGACTGTCAAGTTAAAATTGTTGATTGCTATGGTAGAAACAAGCTTCCACCTTGGCTTTTTGTATCACCATGCTGTAGTGTTACTACAGAAGGTCTGAGGCTGGTGAATTGTGTCCTATGCTTCAAAATGCTGCATTCCTAGGTGAAAGAAGCTATGGTACATGAATAATGTGAGGCATCTACAGATCTGAATTGTTTCTATATTCATTAAGGCATATGTTCATCTGTAAATGTTATATTTTCTCTAGAGGCAGAGGATGAGTTGTACATAATGACTACGAATTTCAGATAGAAAGGGCAAATCTGAACAATTTTGGAACGATTTTATTTCCTGTGGGGGAAAGAAAAAAAAAAATTTTGGAACAATTTTGGAACAATTTTATTTCCTGTGGGGGATAGAGGAAAAAGGGGCAGTAAAATAATAACACTCTCACTGAATTGGAGAGGAATACAGAAAAAGTTATATTTAAAGGTGTGCAGGAAAAGATACAGCGTACATGAATCCTTAACACCTAATACAGATACAGGATGCATGAGAATTACACCAAAACCTTCCCCCCCATCAAGCCAAAACCACCAAAACCCCAATGCTCATTTCCCATTGCATCCTATTTTAGTCCCCAAACTGGCCAAAATTCACTGTAGTGATGGCCTTGAAGGCCACAGCCTCGAGGGTACTCCTACATGGTTACCTAGGTGAGGATCACTCCAGAGAGCTGAAAGGAGAAGGGAGAAAAGAGAGTGAACTGACTTTGCTGCCTGCTTATCAACTGGTAGCAGGACTGTGGGATTGAATAACAAAATTATGATATCTGGGGGTGGGGAGTTCATCCCCTGGGATGGATCTGGGTCTCTGTAGTTTTTTAGGAAATCTGGGATAATCTGGAACCCCTCAAACCATGACACAAGGGCTACTCCTGGCCTGAGCTCTGACCAGAGTGGACATAAGACATTGCCAATTGGTGTCTGGTAAAATCTTTGTCAGCAATATGAACAGTGGAATTGAGTTCACCCTCAGCAGATTTAGGAATGACACCAAGCTGTGTAGCCTGGCTGCCATGCTAGAGGGCAGGGATGCCATCCAGAGGAACCTGGACAGGCTGCAGACGTGTGCCCATGCCGACCTCAGGAAGTTCAACAAGACCTAGTGCAAGATCCTGCACATGGGCTGGAGTAATCTCAAGCACAGATATAGGGTGGGCAGATGTAATGGTGTGGGCAGAATCTATTCCTAAAAATCAATATCATTTANAAGCAATTTAATAATGCTAAGCACCAGCAAAGGGTGTGCAAGGAAGCAAAGCAAAGAGAGAGGCTGTTCTCTGCTTCCCATCAGCAGACAGTGGTCAGTCACTCCTGGGAAGCAGGGCTCTATGCGTAGTCATTGCTCTGGAGGACAGACACCATGGACCAATGTCCCCACACTTGTTTCACTTAGTTCTTATATCTGAGCTGATGTCATATGGCATGGAATACCTCTTTGGTTAGTTTGGGTCAGCTGGCCTGGCTGTGTCCCCTCCCAAGATCTTGCCCACCCCTCTTGGAGCAGGGGAATGTTGGAAAAGCACAGCCTGGATGCTTGCTCAGCAGTAGCCAAAACACTGCTGTGTTATCAACACCCAGCTACAACACTGCAAAAACCAGCACTGGAAAGATGCTCTGAGGAGAATTAACTCCAGCTCAGACAAATCCAATAGAGTGTAAACCACATGCACTGTGTTTCAGGACAATACAGTATTTCAGTGCAGCTTTGTAAAGGGCCAGCTGATTTTTTTCAGCTATGTTTTGCTGAATGCCTTCCCTACATGAATGGGTAAGTACTGGAGCAGCTGCCCAGAAAAGCCATGGACCCTTTGCCCTTGAACTTTGTCAAGACCTGCCTGGACCCTGAGCAATCAGCTCCAGCCTTGAAGCTGGCCCTTTATGGTGCAGGGAGTTGCACTGTATAACCTTCCCAAGACCCTTCCAGCCAAACTTGTTCTGCTGTTTCCATGGTCCTGTGTTCTTGGTTTAGTGGAAAGCCTTTTAGCTATGCTTACAGTGATTTGAAACAGCCTTGTTTGCCTCAGAGCATAGTCTGGAAATTAATCCAGAAGGATGGAAAATGACATCAGCTTTTTGCAGATGGTTGGCAGGCTACAAAGAAGATACCAGGGAAAATACCTGTTTCATGATGTTCACCTTTTCAGGCTAAATCTGATTTGCCTTGCTTTTCTATGAACTTGAGGAAGGAATTAGGCTGAGTTCAGATCTCCTTTCAATGTAGTTCAGAGAGCTCAACAGTGTTACCCTGTTACTGCAAACCAAAGTATAAAATGTTAGTGTTCTGCCCTGTGCTGATTCATAGAATCATGGAATGGTAAGGTTGGAAGGGACCTCAAGGATCATCCAGTTCCAACCCCCTGCCATAGGCAGGGACACCTCCCACTAGTACAGGTCACTCAAGGCCTCCTCCAACCTGGCCTTCAACACCTCCAGGGAGGGAGCAGCCACAACCTCCCTGGGCAACCTGTGCCAGTGTCTCACCACCCTCACTGCAAACAACTTCCTCCTAACATCCAGTCTAAATCTTCCCTCTGCCAGTTCAAACCCATTGCTCCTTGTCCTGTCATTGCAAGACCTTGTCAATAGTCCCTCCACAGCCTTCTTGTAGCCCTCTTCAGATACTGGAAGGCTACTCTAAGGTCTCCTGGAAGCCTTCTCTTCTCCAGGCTGCAGAGCCTCAACTCTTGTAGCCTGTCCTCATAGCAGAGCTGCTGCAGCCCCCTGAGCATCTTTATGGCCTCCTCTGGACCCACTCCAACAGTTCCATGTCCTTTTCCTCAGGAAAAACAAAGCAAAGCACAAAACCTTTTTCACCATTAGTATGACATTATCCCTCCTATTTCTTCTCAGAGGGAACAGCACAGTCCCTGTAATAGCATGATCAGAGATTATTCATTATTTTAACCCTGCAAACTCTTTGGTATGACATCAGTTGTTAGTAAAGGATGTCACTTCTGTCATCCACTGCAATTTGTCACAGGAAACATTAAAGAGTTAGTTCTTATTTGAGAGGTTTTCAGTGAGGTATTAGGTGGTTTTCTGAACACTGGATGTGGATGCAAGCCCTCTTGGGATGTGGAAACTAGAATAATTGGATTCTCCACAAGAAGCAAATAAATTGTTTGTCAGTTGTGATGACTGCTTTTGTTATTTGACATAGGTTTTCTCATATTTTTTCAGCTCACATTTTTCTTCCAAGGCATGGCACTCTTACCTTGAAAGGCTAAAAAAAACCAAACCACCAAACAACTTTTTTTCTTTTTTCCTCAGAAAGAAAATACAGATTAATCAAATTGCTGCTGCTATTAGCTGAATATAACCACACACTGAAGTCTCACCCAAAGGGAAGTAAGATTCAGTTGCCTTAATGTCACCACTGACTGTTTTTAAGATGTTCTGGAGCATCAGAAACATCTCCATGGGACTGGCTGGCATCACATGGGAGCTACTGGAGCCCCATCAGCACATGAATGTGTCCTCTCCACACATCATTTGGTTTTGAGATGGTCTAATGATCCATCTGGAAAAAAAACAACTTGCTTGCTATCAACATCTTCCACCAGTATTTCCTTCCTAGTGGGGAGCATACCAACCTCCCCGAAAGATACTGCACTAGGGTTAGTGCCTCACAGGCTGCTGTTCCTTTCGTACCGACAGCTCCACTCTGAAATGAAGCAGCTAAGAAACTGAATCTCCTGCACACTCTGAGTATCACAGAAAAGTTTCTGCTGGGAGGGACCTTAAAGATCATCTAGGTCAAACTCCTCTGCCATGGGCAGGGACGCCTCCCACTAGTACAGGTTGCTCAAGGCCCCATCCAGCCTGGCCTTGAACACTTCCAGAGAGGGAGCCTCCCTGGACAACCTGTGCCAGTGTCTCACCACCCTCACTGTAAAGAATTTCATCCTATTATCTAGTCTAAGTCTACCTTCCTTAAGCTTAAAGCCATTACCTCTCATCCTATCACTACAAGCCCTTTTAAAAAGTCTCTTTCTAGCTTTCTTGTAGGCTCTCTTCAGGTACTGGAAAGCCACTGGCAATGTCTCCCTGAAGCCTTCTCTTCTCCAGGCTGAATAGCCCCAACTCTTGCAGCCTGTCCCCATAGGGGAGGTGTTCCAGCCTGCTGGTCATCAACCAACACACTCAAGTTCTCCTCAAGACTGTTTTCCACTGTCATGGAAGGCTATAGGCCTAAAACGTGTCCTGGCTTGCCCTGCTCTTCTGCTGATGNCAAGCAGGCACCTGTAATGGCGGAAGGCAGCACCCCGTGTTCCCTGCTCCTTTTATTAACACAGCCCAAAGATCAATTGGACCTTTGGACACGAGATAGCCAATCAAATGGCAGTTAGCCAAGATTTGGCCATATTGGGTGAAGCCATAGGCTTGCTTTACCCTTTTTTGGGCAGATCACAGGCCCTGCACAAGGCAATCATGTGCCCCCTATTTATCACAGGTGATGGACAGACCCCGGACCCCAGACTTAGTGGTGCCAGGTCCTTTGTCTCTTTTCCTGCAGTTGCTCTCTCCCCAAAACAGAAGGAGAGAGAGCAGAAAAACATGTCTGCATAAGCCAGGACAAGTACAAGCCCAAGAGGCCTGTTTAGGCCTACCACGACAAGTGTCTTGCCCAAATAAGAGTAAGCAAGCCCTGGGTTCACTTAATGTGGTCAGTTTGGCAAATGCCATTCTGCTTGGTGGATCTCTGTGGCCAAAGGAGCCTTTGCACTCAGGGAAATAATATAAATAGAGCTAAGTTGCAGGCTCTCTGCTCTGCCTCAGTGTGTTCTGCTCTGCCTCCTGCTTCAGACCAGTAAAGCCTCGATGTACAAGCTTTGACTACCTGGAAACTTGCTGTGCTTCAAGTTTATCAGGAGAAGGCATTAAGTGCCTCATGATGTGGTGAGAAGTGCCACCAACATTGTGCTCTCTGCACATCTGCAAGACATCCTGCCTGCACCTCTGCAAACCTCTGTGCCAAGTCTGGAGTTCTAAAGAGGAACCAGGATCAGGTCAGAGATTGTCTGCCTCTTTCCCAGCACCCTGTAAGAGCCTGGGAAGAACTGAAAGTCTCAATGGCTATCAAGACACTAACAGAACTCCCTTCAAGTGTTTGGGTGCTGTCTGGAAACTGTAGTTAGCCCTGGGAATCCAGAGAGAATATTTTTGTGAGTAAATATTCATAAACCTCTCTATAACTAAATTCTGTTGTGCCTTCTGCCATAGCAGAAAGGAGCCTCCCTTGAGGGGTCTCCCTTGAGAGTGAGCAGCATATTGGCTGCAAGAATCTCTTTCCTAAATAGTCAATGTTTGTTATATTGTTTCTAGTTATTTCCTAAGTGTTCTGGATTCCCTATTTATTTCCCTCTGTGCAATGCTTTACACGACTGTGCAAAGAACCTATTATTATTTAAAATTATGGGCTGTGGTGAGATTGCTAAATACCAGAATTCATAGAATCATAGAATGGTAAGGTTGGAAGGGACCTCAAGGATCATCTAGTTCCAACCCCCTGCCATAGGCAGGGACACCTCCCACTAGTACAGGTCACTCAAGGCCTCCTCCAACCTGGCCTTGAACACCTCCAGGGAGGGAGCAGCCACAACCTTCCTGGTTGTGGCTGCAAAGAACTTCTTACTGCAAAGAACTTCCTCCTAGCATCCAGCTTCAATCTCCCCTCTTCCAGTTCAAACCCATAATATGGGAATGTGGAGTGCTCCAGAGCAGACATTCCTAAGGATCCTTCGAAGACATTTTTCAACTGGAAATGAGAAGGTCCTACCCTTTTATAAAGTTTTTCTTGTATAAAGTCTTTCCAAACATTTAAAAAACCTTTGGTGCCTTGCCCTGTTCAGCTGAAGCTGGATATGCCAGCTGTTTAACTTCATGAGTTAATGGGTGGACTTAAGCTTTCATCATTTGTTTTACAGCACCAGTATCAGAGGACAGAGGAATGTAGCCATCAGGAAATTAAATGATGCTTCAATTTCTCTATTACATTAGAGCTATTGTTACATGTCATGTGACAGAACTTCGGATCACTTGAAAAAGTGTCCTGGAGAGAGAATTTGTTTCATGAAATTAATCCCAGTGACAGAGATGGCATTGCAACACATGCTGTATCCTGGTTTTGTCAGGACAGAACCCTAGGCCAGCCACAGTTTGCAATGTATGTGGCATACAGGGATGGGAAGGGGTCAGTGAAACTGTCTCCTGCTTGGGCTCCTTCTCAGGCTTCTCCTGACTCTGCTCCTCTTCCAACTCTCGAGGACCGCTTTCCTGTTTATTGTGACCACCATACTTCTCTGCTAGGCAGGGGTCACTGGTTGATAGAGCAACTGCTATAGTTTAGCCTCAGATATAGGCTAAAACAAGAGCCTCTAAATCAAGAGATTCTCTTTGCATCAAGAGCAGCGTGGCCAGCAGGGCAGGGGATCTGCTTTCTAGTTAGAACTGAGAGCTTCATGCACCAGTTCTCAGAAAGAGACAGCTGGACACTGCCCATAATACCCACAGTAATAATACCCATACTACCTGAGCATGACTCCAGGCTGGGTGATGAATGGCTTGAGAGCAGCCCTGTGGAGAAGGACTCAGAGGTGCTGGCAGTTAAAAAACTGAGGATGACCCAACAATGTGCATNGGCAATGGGTTTGAAGTGGCAGAGGGGAGATTGAAAGTGGATGTTAGGAGGAAGTTGTTTGCAGTGAGGGTGGTGAGACACTGGCACAGGTTGCCCAGGGAGGTTGTGGCTGCTCCCTCCCTGGAGGTGTTCAAGGCCAGGTTGGACGAGGCCTTGAGTGACCTGTGCTAGTGGGAGGTGTCCCTGCCTATGGCAGGGGGTTGGAACTGGATGATCCTTGAGGTCCCTTCCTATCTTACTATTCTATGATTCTATAAATGTAGACAAATGTTACAAATCAGGGCTGTCTACTCTTGGATTCATACATTGGCTCTAATAGCAGGCAGCTTTCACTCTTGCCTTGACCAAGCAGCTCATAACTTTAAGCCACTAAAAGGCAGCAACAATTTTCATTTGTGTCCATTAAGCTAAGCACACTCTTGAATTTACTTGTTACACTGGCAACTTCACACTTTCTTTCCACTTGGTACGCTGCACAAAACTTACCCTGAACCATATCAATTTGGGTATAGCCCTGCCAAGTAGATATGAGTCATGCAAGTTACAGATGTCTGCTAGCTGAGGACAGAGTGAATACACAAACATTTTTAAGGGACATTAAGGAACATATGGTTCCAACCCACTCACCATGGGCACCTTCTGCTAGGGCAGCTTGCTCAAAGCCCCATCCAAGCTGGTCTTGAATATTTCCAGGGAGGGGACATCCACAGCTTCTCTGGGCAACATGTTCAAGTGCCTTACCACCCTTGTGGTGAAGAATATCTTCCTAGTATCTAATAAAAATCCATCATCTTTCAGTTTAAAACCATTACCCCATGTCCTATCACTGCACCTCCTGATAAAGAGCCTTTCCCTAGCTCCCTCTATGTACTGCAAAGCTGCTCTAAGATCTCTCCAGAGCTTTTTCTTTTTGAGGCTAAACAAACACAACTGTCTCAGCTTGCCCTCATACAGAAGGTGGTCCAGACCTCTGATCACCTTTGTGGTCCTCCTCTGGACATGATCTACCAGGTCAATGTCTTCCTTATACTGAGGGCCCCAGAGCTATATGAAGTATTCCTAAGGGGATCAGAATGGAGTAGAGGGGCAGAATCATAGAATCATAGAACGGTAAGGTTGGAAAGGACCTCAAGTATCATTTAGTTCCAACCCCCTGCCATAGGCAGGGACACCTCCCACTAGTACAGGTCACTCAAGGCCTCCTCCAACCTGGCCTTGAACACCTCCAGG
>WBNM01015917.1:0-28440 GCA_013399055.1 Ramphastos sulfuratus | reverse complement strand
CCTGTGTGCAGTTCTGGAGCCCCCAGCACAGGAAGGACATGGAACTGTTGGAGCAGGTCCAGAGGAGGCCACAAAGATGCTCAGAGGGCTGCAGCAGCTCTGCTATGAGGACAGGCTATGAGATTTGGGACTCTTCAGCCTGGAGAAGAGAAGGCTTCCAGGAGACCTTAGAGTAGCCTTCCAGTATCTGAAGGGGGCCTACAGAAAGGCTGGGGAGGGACTATTGACAAGGTCTTGTAATGACAGGATGAGGGGCAATGGGTTTGAACTGGCAGAGGGGAGATTTAGACTGGATGTTAGGAGGAAGTTGTTTGCAGTGAGGGTGGTGAGACACTGGCACAGGTTGCCCAGGGAGGTTGTGGCTGCTCCCTCCCTGGAGATGTTCAAGGCCAGGTTGGACGAGGCCTTGAGTGACCTGTACTAGTGGGAGGTGTCCCTGCCTATGGCAGGGGGTTGGAGCTAGATGATCTTTGAGGTCCCCTCCAACTTTACCATTCTATGATTCCATGTTTCTATATGCTCCAGGTTTGAAAGCCTTATGGGCATTATTGTGAAAATAATCCCATGACAATCTCTTTCAGCTTTAGTCTTCATTTGGATCCAAGTTTTTCCTGTACATATGTTTTCTATATCTATATATGTTATATATTACATATATTAGATGTGTATATGCATGCATATATATAAATACAAAATAAGACACATTAAGAAAGTAAAAAATACAGACAGTGAGGCCAAGAGACAGATTTATTTTCTGCTTAGTGATGGAGGAGTGGTGTCAGGCAACTCAACATGGGTTCACCTTTGCAAGATTCCATGAAGGCTGGGCACTATTTGTGCTCACTGAAAGCAGCAGAACTCCTCTTGCAATGCTTAACATTCAAAGCAACTGCTCTTCCAGCGTTACTCCATTTCGGCCGTGCAGAGGATGCTGGAGCTGACTCACATCACTATTGGCTGCTGCAATGTTAACAGCTGTGCTCTAGAGCTACTCACTTTGTACACATTAGCCCCTTTGTTAGATCCCTTTGTTTTTTCCAAGAGCTCTGACTGTGCTTGTGAGGGAAGGGTACTTGACAACACAACTTCATCTCAGAAATGGGGTCAAAATAAGCACAATTGGAGAAGGCTTTCCTGTCTAGAAACAGTGATGCAAAGCCCAGCAGAGAGTAGGGAAGGAAAGAAAATCCCAGGTTCTTACACTGTCCATCTTTAACTCTACAAGGTGGACTGGGGAAATATGTGTATTGACCAGACTGGGATCTATTGTGTAGCAGATATCAAACTTCAAACACAAGCAGAACTGTAGTGAGATCTATTGCAGGGGAAAAACCCAGCCAGAAATGCCACCAAAATCCTTTTGGTGAAAGGATTTCAATCATGAAATGATTGCAATGTGAGAAAACTTCAATTACAGCAACTTGCTTTCCAGAATGTAGATCATTTTCCTGCAGAAGATCCCATCTGTAAGCTCCAGGTTTGGTTCACTGATTTCCTTCCTATTCTTTCTTTGGAGTGAAGTATTTTCCAATCTTCTTTTGCAGGGAAACAAGCAAGATGAAAAACCTGTTAAACTTAAAGTTCTTCAGAGAAAACACCTCTCAAAATGCCTATTACATGGAAAATACTTATAATGGTGGACTGGTAGTTGGTATATGTATGCAAAAATTAGTGTAATGTATGCTAATTAGTGACACCTTCAACAGATGTTTGCACAACCTTACACACTTACATCCATAAAGTTAAGTTGGAGGTGCTTTACATTCAGTACAGTCATAGAATCATAGAATGGTAAGGTTGGAAGGGACCTCAAGGATCATCTAGTTCCAACCCCCTGCCATAGGCAGGGACACCTCCCACTAGTACAGGTCACTCAAGGCCTCATCCAACCTGGCCTTGAACACCTCCAGGGAGGGAGCAGCCACAACCTCCCTGGGCAACCTGTGCCAGTGTCTCACCACCCTCACTGCAAACAACTTCCTCCTAACATCCAGTCTAAATCTCCCCTCTGCCAGTTTAAACCCATTGCCCCTTGTCCTGGCATTACAAGCCCTTGTCAATAGTCCCTCCCCAGCCTTCCTGTAGGCCCCCTTCAGACACTGGAAGGCTACTCTAAGGTCTCCTGGAAGCCTTCTCTTCTCCAGGCTGCAGAGCCCCAACTCTCTCAGCCTGTCCTCATAGCAGAGCTGCTGCAGCCCTCTGAGCATCTTTGTGGCCTCCTCTGGACCTGCTCCAACACTTCCATGTCCTTCCTGTGCTGGGGGCTCCAGAACTGTACACAGTACTCCAGATGGGGTCTGAGAAGAGCATAATCTGCTGGCCCTTCCCGAGATTAGCAGCTTTATGTTATGGAAAGCAGAGCTTCACAGGCATATTTTTGCCATGACATTTGTTTCCCCAATACTTCCGAATGGCAAAATTTATAATACAAATAGTATAATAGAATCACAGAAATATTTAATTTGGAGCAGACCTGTGGAGATCTCTAGTCCAAACTCCCCATTCAAGCAGTTTGAAAGCTGGATCAGGTTACTCAGGGCATTATCAAGCTGAGTTCCCCATAATGAAATTTCATTATTTCTGAGCAACTTTCTCCAGTGCTTGCCTGCTCACATGGTGAAGAGGTTTTTACCTCCATCCAGCTAGGATCTTGCTTGCTGCAACTTGTGTCTGCTGTCTCTTGGCTTTTAGCTCTTAAGGGTAAGGCTCCACCTTCTCTGTAATGCATTTCTAGGTAACAGAAGACTGCCATCAGCCCCCTCTCAGCCTTCCTTTTCCAGCCTGAGCAGAACATGTTCTCTCAGCTGCTTCTCACCTACGACATCCTGTCCTGGTAGGGCATAAATCCTGCCAGGCTGGTTTAACCCTTGCTCTCCTGCTCCTGTTGTGGGTCCAGAAGTTGAGTAGAATGGGCAAACAATGGAGCAGCAAAGCCTTGAGGCCTGGGAGCTTAGCACCACATGTCAGGTGTCTGCTGCTGCCCCTCTATGTGCCTGCGTGGTCACGAGGCATGAAGCTTTGAATTCTTTGGGCAGAACAATGATGCCAGTGCCTGTTGGCCAGTTTCATTTTCAAAATGATGTATTTAATGGAGGGTGATTTAGAAATTGCCTTTCTGCCTTTCTGCACTGATCCTCCACTGGGAGCAGCACTCCATTACTGGCTCCTGAACTGGGAATGGCTGCAGCCACATGATTGCAGCTTGCACCAGCAGCTTAGCAGCAACTCAGCTCTCCTCTCCTTTCCTCTGCCTGGAATATTTTGTATTTTCTGTTTGGTTCAGTTACATTTCACTAATTTTGCTAAAAGGGCCTGCAACATAATTCAACGTTTTCTTAGTAAACCACAAGTCATTTAAAGTACATGAGGTCACTGACTAAGAAAACACAAAACATTTGCCAGCAAAAGGTTAAGTGTGGTGGAAAACACTAAGTATAAAAGGTAAAGTTTTCAGAGTGTGAGGAGTTATCTCTGAATTCCCATTTGGTGCAACACAACTGCAATGAATATTTACTGCCACCTTATTTAGCAGCATGAACAAAAGGAATGGTTATAAATAAACAACACTGTGACAGTTTCACTGCCTTGAGCTTGGTGTTCTTGTCTGAAGTCAATCAACCTGAAAGACAAAGCAATTAGGGAAAAGAATAAGGCAAACACTCGGAGTACACAGTTTCTATTTTCATATTAACTATCATCATCACTGACTTCAAGTGATCCAAGTATGAGTGGTCAGTGTGCTCATGCAGCCCAGAAAGCCAACCAGAGCCTGGGCTGCATCAAGAGAACTGTGGGCAGCAGGTTGAGAGGGGGAGGATCCAGTGTGGATACTGGAGAGACCCCACCTGGAGTACTGGATCCAGTTCTGGAACCCCTATTACAAGAAAGATACAGATGTGCTGGAAGGTGTCCAGAGAAGGGCCACGAGGATGCTCAGAGGGCTGGAGCTGTTCTGCTATGAAGAGAGACTGAGGGAGTTGGGGCTGTTCAGCCTGGAGAGGAGAAGGCTCCAAGGTGACCTTATTGTGGCCTTTCAGTATCTGAAGGGGGCTACAAGAAAGCTGGGGAGGGACTCTTTAGGGTGTCAGGTAGTGATAGGACTGGGGGGAATGGAACAAAGCTAGAAATGGGTAGATTCAGACTGGGTGTTAGTAAGAGACCCTGGAATGGGCTGCCCAAGGAGGTGGTTGAAGCCTCATCCCTGGAGGTGATTAAGGCCAGGCTGGATGAGGCTCTAGCCAGCCTGATCTAGTGTGAGGTGTCCCTGCCCATGGCAGGAGGGTTGGAACTAGAAGATCCTTGTGTTCCCTTCCAACCTTGACTGATTCTATGATTCCATGATTCTATGATTCTATCTGTCGAAGACTTAGTAGCTTGAATAAGCTTTTGGTGAAACTTGGGGCATTTTGGTTTAAATTTGACAGAAGTCAGCATGGCATTTGCATGCTTCTAGATTGAAATGCAGACTTTCAAGTGTAATTTTACATGACTTGTTCTAAGGTTTCTTTAGCATATCCTTAAAACTTTAAACTGATACAGGGGTTAAAATTTCCAAAGCAGAGGAATGTACATTTAAGAAGATGCAGTTAATTAATCAGTAATACAGAAGGCAGCTATGATTTCACAATTTCTTGCAACGTCCTACTGGCTGCTCTTGCTGCAGTACCTCACCTCTACCCTTTGATGTACAAAGGAAGCCATCTCTCCAGTGCAGCTGTGCTGATAATAGCAGATGACTCACTCTCAACCTATTTGTCCTCACACCCAGTTTGTCAGCCACTTAATTCTTCACAGTGAGCGAAGTAAAACTTTAAATGTGTCACTTAACTTACACAAAAACTTGTAGAACATATTTACTAACCATCTGCTCTGCAAACCTAAACTCAGGTCAGAGATTTACTGAACCTTTTGACTCAACCCAAGTAATAAACGTTTGTAAAGTGTTGGCAAGGTTGGTATATGAATACAGGACAGGATGCACATTGCTCAGAGGCTTATTGTCCCCAGCTCTTCCCATCTGGCACTTTGCAGGGCAGTGAATACTCTTAGAGCACATGCACAGCACTATCAGCCTCTCTCATTAATCTAGGTCAGGGCTGCATCTTCCCCTGAGAAGTACACTGAAAAGGTTGGAGTTTTTCTTCCTCATCTCTGCTGACCCTCATCTGAAACATGATGCCTACAGCAGACAAATATAGTCAGGTGTTTGTCAGGGAGAGGATATATAACTGGAAAATTACATTGTACCAGCAGCTTGACCTTCTTAATTCTATTTTTACTGCTCATAATTCTCTAACTGTAGTTTATGAAGAGCCTTCTTCACCAGGAGTTACCTACTGACTCTAAGCAAATGCTTCCCTGTGTGATCCTAGCTAAGCTTTCAGATGCCTAAGCATGCAACAAACCTGCCCATCTGATGCTAAAAAGTTAATCTTCAGTACACCAAGCCAAGCTCCACATCCAGATGTTCAGTTGGAAGAGTTATCCTCTAAAAATTTTGTCCACTTACAATCAACAACCTTATTGGTGTCACGTAGATAACCACACTGATCACTAAGCTAGTTTAAAACAGAGGCTGTCACTCCATGTCTGTGCCTAAAAATCTTGGGAGAGGGGTTAAATAAATTAAAAAAAAAAAAAAAAGAAGTAAAATATAGTGAAGAAAACCCTGATATTTAAAGCCTGAATGCCAGTTACTTGTAGACTATTTTCTCTATGCAGTCAGCCTGCCAAGAATAGATTCCTCTCTATTGCAAGTTCCTGTGAAATGGAAAGTACATAAACATCAGACCACTGCCACTGCACAGCTCACAACTTGGCAGCTGTGACTCTAAATGGCTTTCCAAGTGAGTTTTCCAAAAGTATATGTATTACACAGTCACATCACATGTATTTGTTATAGTAGAAAGGCTTTGTCCCAACCCTGCTATTTGTGCAAGAAGCTCCATTTTAGGATGTTTTGTACTGCTTTGGACAAGGAGAATGAAATGCAGGCTAAAAGAGTTGGGGCTCTGCAGCCTGGAGAAGAGAAGGCTTCCAGGAGACCTTGGAGTAGCCTTCCAGTATCTGAAGGGGGCTACAGGAAGGCTGGGGAGGGACTATTTACAAGGTCTTGTAATGACAGGATGAGGGGCAATGGGTTTGAACTGGCAGAGGGGAGATTGAAACTGGATGTTAGGAGGAAGTTGTTTGCAGTGAGGGTGGTGAGACACTGGCACAGGTTGCCCAGGGAGGTTGTGGCTGCTCCCTCCCTGGAGGTGTTCAAGGCCAGGTTGGAGGAGGCCTTGAGTGAGCTGTACTAGTGGGAGGTGTCCCTGCCTATGGCAGGGGGTTGGAACTGGATGATCTTTGAGGTCCCTTCCAACCTTACCATTCTATGATTCTATGATTCTTTTATATAATACAGTGTCAGAGCACCAAATAAACAAACCATACCTATTATCTTTCTTAAACTGAACTTTAGCTTGGCAGGAAGGCATCTTGCTGCCTTTGGGAGAGAAAACAAGGCAAGGTCAGGAGCATCTTTGACTGCTGAGTTTTTGGTTGTTGAAATTTTAGGACCAATTCATAAGGGCACAGAAATACATTCCTATTTAAATCATCAGCTCTGTTTCCTGTGGAGGGATATTCAAGAGACAGATTTCTTCTTTTGTCAAAAGCTTTCTACTTTCAGTGCCTGTATTCAGTCAAGTAGCTTTACCAGACTCAAAGTCCTCCAAAAGCACACATTCTAAAACAAAACAAAACAAAACCCACAAAAACCCACCAAAAAATCCCAAATAAAAAACCAACCAAACAAAAAAAAACCCCAAACCAAAACCAACCCAACCAAACAAAAAACCCCAAAACCTAAAAAAAACCAAGGAGGCAATTTTCTAATACAAATTCACACCTCCCCAGATATTAGTTTCAAATGAATCTGTTCTGGGGATAGCAGATGTAAAGTATTTCTGATGAGTCTAATGAGAGCTGGAGCTGACTGCTAATTGTACAGGTCTCAAGGAGGTTTTTGAGTGGATAAAGGGGGAATATTGAGGTTTACTTTCTGGTAAAAAAAAAAAAAAAGGAAAAAAAAAGAAGGAATAAGAAGACAATCCTCCCAATTCTTTAATATTAAGGAACTTTGACAAAGCAGACAATTGATCACCCTATTTTGGTCTTGGTGTCCTCAAGCTTAGGGTCTACAAATGACCCTTGGCTTCCATTCTCAGTCACAGAAGTGAAGTGATGGCCTGGTTGGAGTTCCACACTACAGCTCCAAATCTGAACATCCTTCCCAGCTACCAGAATAGAGAAAGGAGGCAGCACATATCACTTTCTAGGACACAAACAAAAAGGACCTTGTGTGACTTGAAGCTCCCTCAACAGAAAGGCACTTGTAGAAGCTCTGCAACCAGCTCCTGCAGTAGCTACTATATCTAAACTGCTGCCCTTCAGCCCTCCTTGTTGCTTTTTCTGGTATTGTGTTGTGCTGTTCTTTGATCTCTCATTTTATACCCTTTTATCGTTTTGTTTTAGCTGCTCAGTTACATCCTCACCAGCCCATACTTCTCCCTGTCTCAGGTCTTGCTCTCTCCTTTCTGCCTATAGTCCTTTACCAATTTTCTCATTCTTTGTTTTTTTTTAGGCATGTCTGTTGCAGAGGAAGCAGAACCTGTCCAGCATTCAACTAGACAAAGCTCCGTGAACTAATTTCCCCTAAAATAGACCAATGCTTTTTTAAAATCTCTTCATTAACTACATTCCTCACATTCTGAGATTCCCTGGTCAGAAGCACAATGCTTCTGTGCTCCCTGCTGTCCCCTTTTCCCTGCACCTCCCTTAGCACAGGCTGATCCTGCTACAGCCATTTCAATAGCAGCAATCTTATTTTTGGTGCAGCAGGAACTTCATCCTGCCCTAGTTCATGCAGGGTACTTTTCCTTCTTTCCTCCTTGCATGATTTCTTGCTATGGCTTATCACACATGCTCTGGTCCCCTTCTGCTACAGCTTCAAAGCACTCAGGATTTTTTTTTCTTTGCCTCTCCTACTGCTCCAAGGCTCTGAGTGATACAGAGAACCTCCCACAGTCAGAAAGCAACTGCGATTTTTAGCGATGATGTTTGCTCTAACTATTTAAAGCACACTTAAGAAGACATGTAATAAGTAGGTTTGAGGAAAGTGGTAGCAATCCACCCACTACACTCCTTTTAGCTAACCCTTTAATTTAATATTAAAGATATGGTTCTCAGGAAGTTTTAAAATAACCCACTGACAGAAAAAAAAAAAAAAAAAAAAGGTGAGGGGTGGGGAGCAGGTTAAAAAAAACACAGAGAAAGAAATAAGCCTCTCCAAAAACTTAACCACTTTCCACTTAGAACTTTCACACTGCTTTTAACATAACTTTGCAGTGTTGATAAGGGAAGAGCTTTTCCAAAGAGAAGTAACAAACCTTATGCTTTGCAGTGCTAGACTCCTCTGTATGTTCTTAGGGTGTCCCACTAAGGATTGCCAATTATTTGACCATAGAACCACGTAATTGTTTCAGTTGGAAAAGACCTGTAAGATCATCAAGCCCAACTGTCTGTCTAACACCACCGTGACCATTAAACCGTGTCCTGCAGTGCTATCTCTACATGGTTTTTGACTCCACCACCTCCACAAACAACTTATTCCAATTCCTGATCACTTTTTCAGTAAAGAAATGTTTCCTAACATCCAATCTACACTACCCCTGGCACAATCTGAAGCCATTTCCTTTCATCCTATCACTTGAGACTATGGAGATCGACTCCCACCTCACTATAACCCTTTTTCAGGTAGCTGTAGAAAGCAATGAGTCTTGCCTCAGCCTTCTTCAGACTAAACAAGCCCAGTTCCTCCAGTTGCTCTTCTTAAGATTTGTTCTCTAGACTTTTCACCAGCTTCATTGACCTTCTTTGGGCATGCATCAGCAATTCATGTCCTTCTTGAAGTAAGGGGCTCAAAATTGAGCATAATATTGAAGATACAGCCTCACCAGTGCAGAGTACAGGGTACCATCATTTTGCTACTCCTGCTGGCCACACTATTCCTGATACAGGTCAGGATACTGTTGGCCTTCTTGTTCACCTGAGCACACTGCTGGCTCATGTTCTGAGAGCTGTCAACCAGCACCCCCAGGTCACTTTCTGCTGGGTAATTTTTTAGCCACTCTGCCTCAAGCCTGTAGCATTGCGTGGGGTTGGTGTGAGCCAAGCATAGGACCTGGCACTTGGCTTTGTTAAACCTCATGCAACTGACCATACCACATCGATCCAGACTGTCCAGATCCCTTTGCAGAGCCTTTCTACCCTCAAGGAGATCAACACTCCCACCCAATTTAGTGTCACCTGCAAACTTACAGAGTGCTCTCAATTCCCTCAACCAGACCACTGATATTAAGGTATTAAAGAGAGCTGGCCCCAGTATTGAGCCCTGGGGAACACCACTAGTGACCTGCCACCCACTGGATTTAACTCCATTCACCACCACTCTTTGGGCCTGGCCAGGCAGCCAGTTGTTAAACTAGCAAAGCAGCCACCCATCCAGTCCATGTGCAACTAGTTTTTCCAAGAGGATGCTTTGGGAGACAGTCTTAAAAGATTTTACTGNTGGCCTCCTCTGGACCCACTCCAACACTTCACTGTCCTTCCTGTGCTGGGGTTCATCAAGCAGGATCTGTCCTTCATGAACCCTTGCTGCCTAGGCCTCATCACCTGGCTGTCCTGCACATGCTGCAGAGTGGCACTCAAGATGATCTGCTCCATGACCTGGTCAGACTGACAGGTCTGCAGTTCCTTGGGTCCTCCTTCCAGCCCTTCCTGTAGATGGGTGTCACGTTTGCCAATCTCCGGTCTGCTGGGACCTCCCCAGTTAGTCAGGACTGCTGGTAAATGATGCCTAACTAAACATACCAGTTTCCTTCTTCATAAAGGATAGCAATAAAACTGGATAGCAGTTTATAAAACAGAGTGAATACATTACTTGAAATATTATTCCTCACTTAGAAGACACATTCTGCTGTTGGATGCAAAGAACTGACACACAGTCTGAGAGGAAAAGTCTGCGTGCATTGATTACAGCATGGTCTCCAAGTATACAGCAGTGTGAGATAAATCCCATCAAGATCTCTGCAGATTTGTTGTACAAAGCATTTCCATTTATAACTGAGATAAGGCAGAGCAGGTGGTTACCACAAATGGTCAGAGAAAGAGGAGAGGCAGCTGGTGGAGATGAGGAGGAATGTAAGAAATCAGCTATCTTCACAAAACTGAGCGGCTCGGACCTGCGTAACCATTTTGGTGAAGGCTTTGATTACTTTTCTCCTTACCTAGCTAAGGAACAGCTATGCTGGCAAAGCATCCGTAGATAAACCGAGCAGCTGTTTTTGCACAACCATCTCCTGTGCTGATTCCTTGCTTGCATCCATATTCCTTTGTCCTTCATTACTCTTTTGTTCTTCTCCACTGTGTGTAGATTTAAATGAAACTCCAAACCTCAAAATTCTCTGCACGGTGCCCACCACTGCTGTAAGCCAAAACACAAACTGGTTGACAATTTTGATTTGGTCTTGTGTTAGCCACAGACTAGAAAGTGTTTTTAAACACATAACTTTTATCCCTCTCCCTTAACAGCCTTACAGAGGATACTGTCCTGCTTTCAACGAAAATACCATCACAATCTCTTTGGGTCCCTTCCAACCCCTAACATCCTGTGATCTACAAGATGCCTACAATTTCACAGTACAACATTTCTTATTTGGAAAACAAAAGTTGGCCAAAAAGACTGAATTCCTGAGGCAACAGAAATGATACTTGTGATTTTATTCAGCATGTGTCCAATATGATTTTCCATTCAGAATCCACATCTTCTTATACCACTCTAAACATTACCTCCAGCTTTTAAGGAGTCCCTTAGAAAGTGGTTTGTTTTGTTTGTTTGTTTGTTTTCAATTTGATTACCAGAAAACTTAAATCTTAATGATTAAATAATAGGACATTTATATACATCAGTGGGTTTTCTCAGATACTGGGCTCTAAGTACATACAATGCCTACTGAGTGAAAATAAAAAAAGAAAATTCCAGTCATGCAAATCATCTTACAAACCAAGTCCCATTCACCTTGAAAAAAATTACTTTGTTACTGGCATATCATTTTAAAATTAAGCAGATGATATTAATTTGTCCATTTCCATTTGTTTGTTTTGCCATTTTGGAGAACTGACAGGCCACGTGTTACTGCAGAAGGTACCAGCAGGGTAGTGGTTCTGCTACCACCAAACACTCCAAGCCCTGGTGTGGATGTTTTTAAAAAGAACACCTAACCTTCAGCTAACTGCACTGGTTTATTTCTGAACAGCACATCACAATATCAGCACAGATAGCACATTGTAACTGATTGGGTAATTCCACTGAATTTTTCAACACTAGGACCTTTCAGCATTTTAATTCTGGTTTCACTTATGAATTCAGGTCATATATAGAGCACAAATGAGGTCTAAATTTAGTCACAGCAGACCACAGTTCCACATAAAGACAAATCTTCAAGTTATGTTGACCTGCTAGGAGACAAAGATAAACAGCACAGCAAACATGTACCTGCAATGCACTGCTTCCCTATTAAATATTAACTGTTTCATTTACATTTAAATGAACTGAGCAGTAACAGATAGACTTTCCAGCACTGCTGTTTGGTGCTGCTGTCATGGAAAGAAGCTGAAGACAATGTGGGCTGTATGGGGGCAAATGACGCAATCTCAGCATCCACTCAAGTGACTTCAATGATGACCATTCTCCAGTCTTGAAATGTAATCCTACACAGCTTTTTTTNCCTCCAATCTTTTTTTTTTTTTTCCTTTTTTTTTTTTCCCTTTTTTTTTTTTTTTTTTAATCTCCCTCTGTAAACACATCTGTTCATAAATAACTTAGATGTCTTCTTGACATTCACGGTATGCAACTGAAGCCAAAGTAGAAAAGGATGGGCGGTGTACAGCACTGAGGAGATGTCACAGTACTTTTGTTCAGCATTTTTGTCAACTGCAGGTTGCTAACATCAGCCATCAGAGACAGGTGGGGTGACCCACCCATATTTTTCATGGGTCTTCACCAAACTCTTAAACGTTGCTTCTGCTTCCTTTCGACTGAATGACTTTTTTGATTTGCCAGCTTTTCTGCAGATACGGCCCTGCACCAAACAAACAAACAAACAAAAAGAAAACCTTCATTAAACAGGTGAACACACAGCTGGAAACCACAGCACAACTTTTCAATGCAAGAGACATTCACTTACAGAGCTCCCAAACCAGGGACACATTACTGGAGATGATTAAAATTTATATGCAGTTCAGGAAAAAAAGTTAAAAGCCCAAAATCTGCCAAACCGTTTTTTTTCCCATAGAGCCCCTGTACTGGCACACTGCCCTGCATGCAGCACCCATGGCTGCTGCTGCAGCCATGCCACAGGCCTTGCTCCTGCTCTGCTGCATGGGGACCCCTGCAAACAAGAGAAGGGATCTCTACCATAAAGCATTTGGGCTGCAGACCCTCATGCTCACCCTGTATGATCAGAGATGCAGCTCTAAACAAACAGGAACTGTGGAGCCACAAAAACAGCATCTTGGCTTCCCACCAGCTCCTGGAGATAGGTGGGTTTTGTAAGTGCAGTTCTGGAGCCCCCAGCACAGGAAGGACATGGAACTGTTGGAGCAGGTCCAGAGGAGGCCACGAAGATGATCTGAGGGCTGCAGCAGCTCTGCTCTGAGGACAGGCTACAAGAGTTGGGGCTCTGCAGCCTGGAGAAGAGAAGGTTTCAAGAAGACGTTATAGTAGCCTTCCAATATCTGAAGGAGGCCTACAGGAAGGCTGGGGAGGGACTATTTACAAGGTTTTGTAATGACAAGACAAGGGGCAATGGGTTTAAATTGGCAGAGGGGAGATTTAGACTGGATGTTAGGAGGAAGTTGTTTGCAGTGAGGGTGGTGAGACACTGGCACAGGTTGCCCAGGGAGGTTGTGGCTGCTCCCTCCCTGGAGGTGTTCAAGGCCAGATTGGATGAGGCCTTGAGTAACCTGTACTAGTGGGTTGGAACTAGATGATCCTTGAGGTCCCTTCCAACCTTACCATTCTATGATTCTATAAGTGCCCCCCAGATCTCTTTTCATTTGCAGAAGAGGCAGCCCCCTGTCCCCTTCCCATGTCCCTTAGGGTCAGTGGCTGTGGGTGGAGAAGGCAGCAGGCTGCTACAAGTAGTGCTGAGGTATCAGCCCAGGGCTGAGGAGACAGAAACAGGTTTCAAATCAATTTTGATGCTGCACTTGCAGTACGGTCCAAGGTGTGATTATCAGCCAGCCAATGACCCTGGAGAACCATCATAAAAGCAGAGTGTTTCAGAGCCTACCTTAAATAAAGATTAGGAACAGCCTCTAATTCCCACCTTGACTTATTCACAGCAAATTTATACCCATTTGATTTTCACAAAACCAGTTTTTGTACCTTCTGATGCTTCCTCTTGCCTTTCTCCCTAGTCACCATTTACAGACTAGCAATGTATCTCCTTTTCAATACCCCTTGACAGACTAAGCAGCAAGACACCTTTCCCATCCTCATGCTAATGTGGCAATTAACATTTCCCAAATAAACTTTATCTGAATGGTACTTGATTCAACCCAGCTAAGAAAATGGTCCTTTTCAGCTCTGACAAAAGGAGTAATTAAATAAAACTGGGTAACACAGATTCAAAATCTCATTGACTAATTACCTTCCATACCCTGGGGGGCATATTTTTGCTGTCACAAAACACGTTTGGCATTTTCTTCCTAATCTGTTTTTGTTGGAAGCATAGACAGAGAAATACAGAAAAAGATAAAGCAAAGTGCAATAGAAGATTAAATCAGCATCGGAAATGTTTTCCTCAGTATCTCCCCAATGAAGTATTTTTGAAAACAAACTCACTCTACTATTTAATTTCTGGATTTGTTTCATTTGCTATCTCTTGTCTTATACATATTATCATTTAAGGCTTTGATACTGTTCTGAATTGCATGCATAGCACCCAACACAGTATGATCCATTTCTTCCCCAGCTTCATCTAAGTATTTAAACTAATCTGTACTTAGAAATAGGAACTTTTTGTTGAGGACAGCTATCGCTCGCGTTCAGTGTCAGCTGCATACATACAAGGAAAGTAAGAATTCTCTGACATTGCACACGTTGCAGAGAGCATCACCACAGCATCTAAAATGTTTCTGGAGACACAGCAGATGAAATGAGCATCCTTCCATGCATTTTTTTGTCCTGTTTCTCTGTTACTAACGTATCAGATCACTAAATCCACTTCCAAAGTGCATTTTGGTACCATATGCAACTTGTACGTAAAATGCATCATCGCAGAGCAGCTAATTTGACCCCACTGTAGTCCATGCATTTGTATGTTAACACAGACACTATGGCTGGCATGGTTAGAACTGTCTCTTACTAACCAGTATCTTGCCAGGTGGTTTATAATTTGAATAAAATGTAACCTTGCAGACTGAAAGCTTCCCCTTTTTGGTGCCTCAAGCAAACCTAAGGTAGAAGTAAAGAATGGAAAATTCCAGTCGACACGGTTCAGATGCTTTTCAGTTTGTACTTGGGTGGTATCTACTGTCTTAATGATTTTTAGCTTTTTGCTATTCCCACAAAGCTGCTCCCAGGTTCAATTGCAAAATGGCATTTTGGATGCAATTCCATAAGAAAGAGTAAAACATTTCAAAGGGGCACTGTTACCAGCTCTGGCTACAGTTTATTTTCAGTCATTTGCAGTCACTTTAACTCTGGTCAGGAGACTGTGAGCTGCTGCATTCTGTAAAGATGGTAAATATGGGAGATAAGGTATGCAAACAGTTATTAAACGCAGTCCAAGGAGCCATAGTTACACTGTGCACAACAGCATTCTGACCTGTCTTTAAACCACAGGTCACTACTGCCATCATAAGGCACAGCAAGTATGATGATGTCTTTAGCACCAAATCAGGATGATGTATCACACCCCTATCTGAACAAGATTAAAGCATTCCACAAAAGATTAAAGCAATTAAGCCTCTATTAAGTATGCTAATGTCAACTTTAACCCTGAGAAGTTGCACCAGGAGCTGATTTAAATACTTGCAATACTTTCAGACACTCAGAATGCGTTTCATAAAGAGATAACTGAAAACCTAATTAAAATTAAAGAGTTAGAAAGAACATTTTAGATTTTGCCATCTGCTGTGACTTCATGTTCTTATCAGGATATAATTTTAACAAATCCAGAAACATGAAAGGTGAAAGTAATGCCACAACATCCAACTGATTTACACAGTCATGCTGAAATAAAGGGGAACATGTGGTTCTCTCAGTCTCCTCACATGCTTGTGCCCCTGCCACACCTAGTTTGCATGGCATGGAGACCAACTCCATGATGCTCATCTACTCTTTGTCCAGACTAAGGAGTTTTGTTCAAACTCCAGATAAGGATCCTGTCTACATCCCTAAAAACTGTTAGGAGGAAGACCTCTGGGAGCACAGACTGCTGGGGGTGGTCTTCTCAAGACCCTGGCCATACCTAGGGACCACTCTCTTCCACCATATTCAGCAAATAATCAAAGGTAAATCTCATATATGATTTGGCACCCACACTTCCAGATCACTGTGGGCAAAGCTCAGTGCTTTTCTGCTTCTCACTGGTGCTGCACCAGTCTCCATGTTTTTCTACAACCACCAACACATCAGCATGTTTGCCCCTTAGGAACACTGGCACTGAAGTGCATCCACAAAAACACACAACTCAACATCTACTAGCTCTTTAAAGTCCCTCAGTATTATCATCAGCACTGTGCTTTCCCAACAACATCGTGCCATGAGTTAGTCCAAGGACAAAGTTAAATCTTGTGCAGTGGTACCAAATATGAAGCCTGAAGCTCTTTAGCCCTGTAATCCAACTACAACTACATCTCTGCCCATGTCTGGCCTATGTGTCATAAGAGCCCTGATATTTCTTCTCCTATTTCCAGAATCAGAATGGCCTCATGGGGCTTTTCTCTGCAGCAATGAAGAGACCAAACCAACTATAGCAGCTCCCAGAGCAAAACTCATGGGTTTTGGCTTAGCACACAGCATCAGCTGTGCTTCCATGACGTAGGGCTTTTGCTGCTTTCTGGGAGGACAAGACTATGTAACAGTGACCAGGCCTTCTCAGGATCATAGAGTTGCCTAAGGACTGGCTCAAATACACCTATGAAGGTCTCCAAGTCAAGCTTAGCTATGTGGAGATAAACTGCCAAGACAGATCAGCTGCTGCACTGTGTAGCCAGGTCCTGAATTCTTCAAACTTGTGCTTAGCCCTCTCCTGACACAAGTCCCTTTGTTATTTGGTCTCGGATTTTCAGAGATTTATTGTATGCAGTGATCAGACCTTACAGGACTGAGGTTATTCTGGAAGTAGCATAAGCCCTTGTGCTACACATCTTTGAAATGTCACAGCAAACCCTTCAGGTACACTGCAGACTTTTTTTCCTGGAGTGGTTAACTAAAAGTTGTATTAATAGCAAACAGTGCACAGCTAATAGACTCAAAAGTGGGTAAGCCTTCATACTGTTAACGTTGGTCTTAATGCAAACTTCTCAGCCATGCATTCCTTTCATTAATCCTGGATGTGCAACTCAAGGTTGGTCTTCCAAGGACAAATCAAATCAGCCTTCCACACATGAGGCTAACTGCAGCCCATCATTTAAGCCAGCATAAGGGCACGTGGATACAATTCCATTTTCTCCCTTAATCTCCTAGGAGTTCTTTGCAGCAGCTCTAGTGGCCTACTTCTAGCTAAACATCAGGGGACAGAAAATGAGTGGCTGTTTAGAGAGAAACACAAAAGGCTGTAGGAGGGCATTGTGCCACACACTGCATCTGTGATGATCCCTCCAAGGACAGGAAAAAGACCCACAGGGATATGTCCATTTTCCAAGTCTGTTGTCTCAGGCTTCTCCATGGATGATGCAAAAACTATGTTTTTTTTATAAGACCTGGAGTACACCTATGAGTCTCCAGCGTGTAACACATTCTACTAACGTGCCAGTGACTAATGGCTTTGGGCCTCACCTGTTCAAAGACACATACTATGCAAACATACTGAAATCCTCTCTGGTAAGTAACAGAGCAATGCAGTGCTTAGGTCTAAACTGGTCTTGTTCTAGAATATTTAACAAGTTTTCAGAGAAAAATATTTCCTCTGGCTTTAGAGAAGCATTCAAAAGCAGAGCAATGCTGGAGTGAGCTACTGTCATATTCTCAATGCAATGACTGGAGTGTGTCACAACATCACTGTAAGAGAGCACTATATACAGTCTCTCCTACCAATTACATGGTTTATAATTTTTTTCCTTCATGTACTGATAAGGCATGTTTAATCATGCCACAAAACCCACAATTTATATTGCACTGTACCTATAATTATTACCTATAGCTAAAGCAAAGCAGTATAGAAAATCATAGAATCATACAGAATCACAGAATGGTAAGGTTGGAAGGGACCTCAAGGATCATCCAGTTCCAACCCCTTGCCATAGGCAGGGACACCTCCCACTAGCACAGGTCACTCAAGGCCTCGTCCAACCTGGCCTTGAACACCTCCAGAGAGGGAGCAGCCACAACCTCCCTGGGCAACCTGTGCCAGTGCCTCACCGCCCTCACTGCAAACAACTTCCTCCTAACATCCAGTCTAAATCTCCCCTCTGCCAGTTTAAACCCACTGCCCCTTGTCCTGGCATTGCAAGACCTTGTCAATAGTCCCTCCACAGCCTTCCTGTAGGTCCCCTTCAGATACTGGAAGGCTACTCTAAGATCTCCTGGAAGCCTTCTCCAGGCTGCAGAGCCCCAACTCTCTCAGCCTGTCCTCACAGCAGAGCTGCTGCAGCCCTTTGAGCATCTTTGTGGTCTCCTCTGGACCCACTCCAACAGTTCCATATCCTTCCTGTGCTGGAGGCTCCAGAACTGTACACAGTACTCACACAGACATATACTGTTAATGTGCAGCAGAAGTGAATTAAAAATGGGACCTTTTCCTGCAAATGCATCATTTAATTTCTGAAGTTATGTTTCCACATCTTTTTTGCTCTCTCTCTTTAATCCATTCAAAGAAGTGAAAACGCACCAAGTTCTGGTTTTATAGCATCCTATAAATTTCTCCTTCTGAGAGTGTGACTGTTGTCCAGGAAACACAAATTTGAGTTACAGCTGAGTAATAATTAATGCTCATTCATCTGTGTGCTAGAAGCTCCAACCCCCATTTAAGCTACAAAGCACTGTGCTGTCCTTTCTTGCTGTTTCCTGCAGTCAGTGGTCAGATGCCTGATTTCAGTACTGAGGAGGGTTAACAAACCCCCTTCCTGCACTTTACAAGTGGGACAAACTCTGTGTTGGGAAAAGAACAAGAAAACTTTGGGAGCTGACTACAATCTTGGAAGGTAGCACTAAGCGCTGAAGGTGCTGTCTTACAACATGGTTTGGCTTCTGTCAAAAGAGAGAGCTCCTGTCCCCTGCCATCAAATGGGCAGGTGCTAGTCTATGTAACAAAGAAACATTTTCTCCCAGTTTCCTGATGAGCATCCTGGACTACACTTCTGTGGAAAAAGAAGCAAGCAGAGTTAGAGAGGGCAAGCCAAGATGGGAGTGTGAAAGCCCTCTTCGTGTCAGCCCACAGGTCCTCCACATCAAGAACCTGAAGTTATCCAAGTTTAAGACAGCCACAGATGTAAACTCAATCAAAGCAAAGCAAATCATCCTTTATGACAGGTTGTAAAAATGAAGGAGCTACAGTCAGGACAACAGGTCTATTACCACATTTCCCCAAGTTTCACCATGCTAAAACCCCCCCAGATATAAAAAGCAGATTACCTCTAGGAACATTTAATTGAGTCAAGACCAAGTTCAGTACGATTAAGAGTCACAGGCTGATGAGTCTTTTCCCCTGCTATTTATATAGTTTCTTGACTTTGATGTGTTTCATACTGATGAGCATGGACATCTACTCAGAGCTCCCACTTAGAATCACAGAATGGTTTAGGTTGGAAGCAATAGCAATAGCTGCCTTGTCCTCCTTTTTTCGGTCCCTTGTTTCCTCCATGGAGTCTGGGGACAGGACTGCCAGCCAAAGGCTGCTGTCAGGTAACTGCATGACTCTATAGATTGCCATGCAAGAAGGTCTTTATTTGGAGGAAGATACTCCTTTATCAGTGACTAGAAGGAGCATAAAAATTTCATCAGGACCTACTACAAGAGGAACAGGGAACCCCTAGTTACAAGTATTCTTGCTGCAGTGGGCTTCTGAATAATGTTTTAAAAAAAAATCATAGAATCATAGAATGGGAAGATTGGAAGGGACCTCAAGGATCATCCAGTTCCAATCCCCTGCCATAGGCAGGGACACCTCCCACTAATACAGGTCACTCAAGGCCTCCTCCAACCTGGCCTTGAACACCTCCAGGGAGGGAGCAGCCACAACCTCCCTGGGCAACCTGTGCCAGTGTCTCACCACCCTCACTGTAAAGAACTTCTTCCTAACATCCAGTTTCAATCTCCCCTCTGACAGTTTAAACCCATTGCCCCTTGTCCTGTCATTGCAAGGCCTTGTCAATAGTCCCTCCCCAGCCTTCCTGTAAGCCCCTCTTCAGATATATGTCTCCTTGAAGCCTTCTCTTCTCCAGGCTGAAGAGCTCCAAGTCTCTGAGCCTCTTCTCATAGGAGAGCTGCTCCAGCCCTCTGAGTGCTTTAAGTATATATCCCCAAAAGACCTTTGGAAAGAGGAGTATCTGTATTTCTTGGGTGGTAAAGAGGAATGTAGTGAAGTTGTATCATGACCGCACCTGAAGTTAGTGGCAAAACCTGCCAGCTAAACTCAGATCACCTCCTCTCAACCTGAGTGCTCTAGCTGTGAAATACCCTCCTCCCCCCAATAAGTATAGAACACTTCAGTACTAAGTACATGTTACTGGAAATAATCTTGTCAAATTCACACAAAAATTTGACATTTACAGAAATTGACAGAAAGTTTGAAAAATTAGTAATATATGGATTTTTTATAATGGGCACATATTATGGAAATAAGCCCTACACTTCTTACTGCAGCTGAGAGCCTGTTACCATTAGTAACACAAATCTAGAAAGAAAAACATCTAGTCATTCCACAGCTCCTACAGCCTGACTAGGAGAAGCATCTGAGCTCTGAGTCATTTCATAACAGAAGATCACTCTTCCTTCCTCAGATTTATTTTCACTCAGGCTTGAATGTAGATTTGCGATTGAGACTGACTTGTAACTCTTATCAAAGAGTCATTGCAGAGGTTCCAGGGGTTTTAGAGAGTCCACACAGAAGAGGATTAAATCAATGAGGACCATTGATCTTATCAACACATAGAAAATCGTGAAGCAGATAAAAAGACATTTTCCAAGGACAGACTCTGCACACGCTCAAAAGGGGCAAGTAACAACCATACATGGCTGAGAAGGGGCACCCATAGTGTACCTCAGGCACCNTCACACTGCAGGCTCATGTTGAGTTTTCATCACCCCAGACCCCCAGGTCCTTTTCCTCAGGGCTGCTCTCAGCCATTCACCACCCGGTCTGTATTTGTGCTTGGGATTGTGCCTACCCAGGTGCAGACCTTACACTTGGCCTTGTACCATGCTGTACCCCAGGTACCCATGCTGTACCTCAAGCACCCATGCTGTACCTCAGCTTAACGTGAAACTGGAACGGGGCAAATCAGACTAACATCTTGATTGTGTTTCAGCACAGGAGTAGCAAATATCTTAAATGTGCTGCCCACTTACATGTTTCACGCAGACCAAGAGGAATCATGTGAGTGTCTTAAGAGTGGTGCCTACTTACATATTTTGTGCAAACTGGTTTTCATCAAAGCACACCTGTTTCTCCTTAGGTACGCTCTTCCAATTCCCAGCACAGTGCTGGTTTCACTAATGGCCAGTGTAGGTGACAGTACCATGTCCTTCCTGTGCAGTTTACCCTGCAGCTTCCAGGACTTACTTCAGTCACCACTGTTTCCAGACAGAGTTAAAGACCAACACTGTGGAATGCTCAGCACTCAGTAGAAATGACCCTGTGGTGTGTGACTCAGGCCAGCTGAAAGACACATGCTTTTCAAAAATATGATGATACTTAACAGAAACTTGGTATTCCATTTACAAGTGAGACATTTAATTTAAGACATATTTTGAGGCATTCAGACAGCACAATCACTGCAACTCCTGAAGATCTCTCTGTTTAACTATGGAGTAGTTGTGCCTGGCAATCCTTCCATTCTTCCATCCTCCCATCTCTGATCACATCTAATGTCAGTGTTATCTTTTTTGATAGTTACAGAGAAGATAATTTGTAAACTGGAAACTGCACGTGAAGGTATGAACACGTCAAGGAAAAGAAGAGATCTTCACTGACTCAACAGCACAAAGAAGCTCAGACAGGAAAAACGAACACAGCTACTATTGCATTACTTAGCCAACAACCTACTTTGTGAGAACAGATGCCCACCTGGGTGACACACCTCAGATCAAGCCTGGCAATAAGAGTCCTGTGACAGGAAGACCAGAATTATTATTAAGTTACAAATCTTCAATCTAGAAGTCTCCAGTCACACAGGGAAATCCCTGGGCATGTGTAGATGCTAGGGAAAAATACACATTTTCAACACTAAGCTGTACAAGGAAAAGTAAATCTTCCTCACAACAGACAGTGAGTCATTTGGGTTACTTCTCTAGGGGGACACAACAGCACCCATCAGGTCTAGGATTTCTGCATCTGAAAAAACTACACTTCTTCACCAAAGTGACTGACAAAATATCCAAATGTGACACAGTTCCTTGAACCACTTCACCGAAGAAAATTACTTCTTTTATAATGCAGAGAAGAAGAATCCTGCTCTTTTGAGCAAAATCAATTTTCCTATGATTCAAAGTGGCAATTATTTTAAACTCTTATTTAGGAGATGAGTCAAGTATTGCCAGGAAAAATTAGTTCTACTTGCCATAAAAGCATGTTTTAAAATAAGCAGTTTGTTTCAATTTAGTGATTTAGCTTTTTTTAATGACTATTTTAACAGTGAGGACGATAGCTGAAAGCAGTTTAAAATGTTCCCTTTTTATGCTCTGAGGAAGTAAAAGGCAGATTATGTTTCCCTTGGTTTTTAAAAAAATTAAACCAGCCTCCTACTACAGTGAGTTGGAATCTCTATGTCTTCATTCCTCTCAGTAGAATACATTTGCATAATAAAAGTGAATAATCAGAACAGTAATATATCAGAGCACAAATCAACAATATTTTTCCATCCCATTCATCAATTCCAGCATCTCAACATAGCAAATACATATGTTCCCACTTCAGCTTGAAANCTTGTAGTAGGTCCTGATGAAATTTTTATGCTCCTTCTAGTCACTGATAAAGGAGTATCTTCCTCCAAATAAAGACCTTCTTGCATGGCAATCTATAGAGTTGTGCAGTTACCTGACAGCAGCCTTTGGCTGGTAGTCCTGTCCCCAGACTCCACGGAGGAAACAAGGGACCGAAAAAAGGAGGACAAGGCAGCTATTGGTTAGCACTACTGAAAGCTTAAGCTCCAAGTCTTCAAGATACCAGGTGCAGTTGTGTTAGTAGTTTGAAAAAGAGTAACCCTGATGTGTTATCTGAACACTAGCATACATGGCTCTGTTCTCTTTTAGAACTCACTCAAGCAGTGTCCCCAGTGAAACAACATGCCTATCAGAAAACAAAATCATCTTCATCCTTCTGAATAAAGCCTGCTCCTTTTCAAGTGGGACTGTAGCATCCGCCACGCTTTGAAAGAAGAGAGCTGACTCCTCCCTGAGACAGATGCTGGCCTCAGCCTTGTGCATTACTCAAGGAAAGCCATGACGAACCTCCCACTGTTACACCACTCTGCTACTACTGGCACCGTTCCCCCTTGCTTTCTTCGGTTATTAATCCTATCATGACAATGGCATTGTTATCAGGAAGCAGAGAGTAATGGATTCATTCTAAAATCTCTCCCTGAAATTATCAACAAACCATTTAAAGGAGTGCTGCTAAGAAGGAATAACACTCAGCAGGCCAGTTCCACAGCCTGGATAGACAGAAATGAGAGGTTCTGCCTAGACAGGGATGTCGAGCAGTTGCCACCACGACAACAAACAAGTCGTATTTAAATTATTTTGTTAGCATCACTCCACCTTTTTGGCTGACACTGCAGCTCCACAGGGGCTCACAGCTACCATTTCACTGGTTTGGCAGGGCCAAGCTTTCACCTATGATGACAAGGGCCAGCAAGCAGCTGACTGCAGTAAGCAAGCAGAGTCATCTCCTTAAAACAAAGGCTACAGTTGAGTTAAGGACAACAACAAGTATTTTAAAATAAGATTCTGAATACCAGATGGAGAAACAGTCTTGGGCCTTTGATGTACTGAGAATTCCCCTCAAGATACTGACTAGAGCTGTGTGAATAATTGATTTTCTCAGATGAATAGCTGAAGCAACCAACCAAACAAACCCCAACTTGTTTGTTAATCAACTTTTTTTTTTTGCCTCCTTGAATTGTTTCATTCAAACAGAAATTGTTTCTCTTCCATTTTTTTCCAGACAAGAAGTATCTAAAGTTGCAATACTAGATTTGCAATAAGAAGGAAGGCTATGCATTGCTTTCAAGCATGGTCACCTGAGGTGTATGGTTCCTGCTTGGTGAAACCTGGGGAAACAGACATCCTGAGGGACTGTTCCAGCCCTTGGGAACAGGTTTGGGAATCTAGAGGCAGGTTTCCCTGCTTACAATGGTGATGCTGAAAAGTAACAGAAATGTACTACTTCTTAAGTTCTGTATTGCACCTGTATGTCTGCTCACAGGCAAAACTCAGGAGTGAAATGCTTCACCTGTGATACATCAGGAGAACTCTCAATTTTTCTTTTGGTCTGTGGAAAAAAAAAGTCTGAATTTGTCAAGAATCCTGACTACTTCCCCCCCCACCCCCCCCCAATATATTTCCAGTGTTAAGTTTAACTTGCATTTGGATCACTTAAAGAACCAAAAAGACTATATTCATTCATATTAGTTCTGGCAAAAAACAGGTCAAGAAGTGCTGCATTTCCCCCCAGAGAACCAGCAGGGAACAGGAGCATTACAGTTAGCTCAGCAAAACGGAACCGATGAGAAATGTTGAATGAAATCAGCCACCTCAGTTTTTAATCACACAGATTGCCAAAAGGAGGAATGTACGCTGGCGGGAAGTTCAGTCCTGCCTACTCACACCAGTGCCCACGCCAGCAAGGCATGCTTGCGGGTGCGTCACCAGCTCGAGTGCTCACAATGATTTCATGCTACATCATGGTGCTGCTAGCTGATGACATTTCTCTGGAAGGTCCCATCCACCCGCAGCGCCTCATCTCCCACTCTGCCTCATGGCTGCCGCCATTTGCTCACGCAGGGTTGTTCTGACGCAGTGGAGAATGGACCTCGCCGTTCCAGCCTCTCTGATTAATAGCAAGCATGGTGAATATTTCATTGTATTGCAGGGTGCAAGCTGCTTACAGAAATGACACAATTAACCTGGTGTAAGCCAGTTTTCTCAAGACGGCTCCTTGCAGGCATAGAGACTACCCACAGCAGGGCAAGAGCTACCCAAAACCAGCCCTGCAGCTCTGGGAAATGCAGGGCCTCAGCTCTCAACGTTTCTGTGGCTCCATTTTAATTTGAAAAAAAAACCCACAAAACTATCTAAGGTAGATTATCTGTAAAATGAAAAACTAGACGAGGATAGGTGAGGGCCTGTCATATTTCGAGGCCTATTATGCAATGGAGTAGAAATTACATAACAAGGGGAGTGAGATTACAGAAACGTGGCTCCCATGACACGGAGCCCGGCTCTGATGACAGGCTGGCAACCCATCACAGGCTACACCTCTGTAACCTAGAAATTAGATTTATTGTCAGCATTACCCATTAATCTTTCCACTTGGAATGAACGATCCGAGATGCTGAAATATGCATGTTACACCTACTTAACTACCACACGACTGGCGGCAATTTAGCTCTGCTTTTTTTCCACCCCACACTCATTCTCGATTTTTATAATTAACTTCTTAACCTTCTGCAAGAACGTTATCGAAACCCTTGTATTTTAAATGTGTTTATTAATTATTACACTATGTTTACTAATTATTACAAATTAGCACTACTTTCTGGAAATCTCAGTGGCCTAGAGAAGAAAACCATCAGATTATATAGCCTAATATCTATTATTAATAAATCAATTTAGTGCTTTTCTTCACTGAGCCATTTTAAAATCCCAGTAAATATTAATTTAACCCTTTTACATTCAATACTGAAAAGTTGCCAAATTGTTAAAAAAAAGAAGGGAATTTAGCATTGTCCTTTTAAACCTTGTTTAAAATAACGAGAATTATGATCTTCATAAAAAGAGACAATAAAGTGAGGCATGGTAAGAGTAACTAGAGAACTTTTAACATATGCCAAGCTCAATGTAAATTAAGGCTTTTTTTTTTTTCCCCCCTCTGGTAAATGTTTTTTATATCTCAAGGTGACCTAGGAAACTTGAACTCTTCAAACAACAGCAGAGAAAAATACAGATTAAAAAAAGAAGCAGTAGACTCAAATAAAACACAGTAAAAGGAGGGAAAGTCACTCATAAAAGAGCCTATTAAGTAATCAAAATTAATTTTCAGTATTAAGAGAAACCAAGCTTTTACTTCTGCTTATGCAAGAAGTTCCACACAGGCAAACAGGAGTAATTTCTTTTTTAAATGAAAAAAACCACATTATTTACTACTCCTCCCCTTCTTTGTCAAGATACGAATTTAAGAAGTTATTTGGCATCATTTACTGGCAGTGTGCAGCTACACATGTCCCCTAGGTTCAAGGGCATTCATGAAGTGAACAAGAAAATCACCCAGTCACAGTCATGTGTATATTACCCACTACAATAACCACAAAGAAGGACTGGCCACGAGTTTCACCGTCGGTATTTACCCATTTACTAAAACCAGGTTATGAAATACGTCTAAGAATATTCTGCAAAGAAAAAGAAAAAAGAAGGCATAAAATGCACTGATTCCCTTCAGACGAGATCCTCTGTCGGGGGAACCAGGCACCTCCTCTGGAAAGGAGAGCTGGCAGCAACCACTTAACTGCTGCAAGTGCAGCACGTATCCGAAATTACGTATTCCGTTCCAGGCACTGAGATTTTAAACTGGCACAACTTTGCCGGCAGCTCAGGCAGCAATTCCAGGCGTGACCTCGTGCCACAACTCGCCCTGTGTGCCAAGCCCCTAACCTGAGATAAACATCTTGTCCCCCGAGGGATGCTATGCAGGACAGCACCAGACAAAGACCTGGGGGCAGCAGCTACAGTGTTGCGTCCTACGCCAGCGGCAGCACTTCACGCAGGAGACCAGCAAGCATGGCCGACTAGCTGATGAAGGGCAGGAGGCAGTGGACTCGAATCCCAAACCCCACTGAGGCATCAAAGAGTCCCTTCTGCTTTGGAGTGATGGAGACGCCCCTCACGGGCACATCTTGCTGCCACAAGAAGTCTGCCAAGTATAAGGACAAAAGGTATGCAGGACAGGACGGATGTGCTCCTTGCCCCTCCAAGCTGCCCCCCATACCTCTGCTGCATCTGACTGAGAAGGGACCTCAGAGCAAAACACGTGTGTGTCCCTGTCTCCTTCCCACTTACGACGCCAGGTCCTCAGGGGAGCCCTGTCACCCAGGCCAGGCCAAGGTCAGTCACAGCCAGGGCTTGACCCACCGTCCTTTGGGGTTCCCGTCCAAACATGCGCACAGATACACCCCCACGCCACCGCATGCACACAGAGTCCACGGAACCCCTACCTGCCCCTTGACCAAGCTGGCCGCAAACTGCCTCATGACTGCCTCTACGGTGTAGGCGCTGGACCAGCCGCGAGGGGTAAGCAGCTCCATGCAGATGGCTCCACCGTCGAGAACGTAGCCATTCTCCAGGCGGGGGCTGAGCACCCTCATGAAGGGCGGCGAGAAGGGGAAGTTGTCGGGGAAGGTGAGGTTGAGCAGGATGTACTCCGTGTTGGTCTCCTTCATGTCCTGCCACAGCACCGAGTCCTTGTCCACCTGGTGCAGCTTCACGTTCCAGTCGAAAAGACTCTCGTCCACCAGCTCCACCGAGATGAAGCGGTCGCTGAGCCGAGCGATGTCCTGCAGCTCCTTCATCAGCCGCCGGGTCCGCACCTGCGTGCAGTGCTGCTGCCGGCTCGCGGGCGCCAGCGGCCCAGACCCCGACGGCAGCGGCACCAGCGGAGCCGGCCCCGATCCGCACCCGGGCCGCTGCGCCGCCTCCTTACCGGCGCCGGGCTCCTTGGCCGCCTCCCGCGGCTTCTCCCTGCCGCTGCCCGAGCGCGGCTGTGGGGGCTGCTTGGCGAGCTCCGGCGCTTTCTTGTTCTTGTGGTCCCCGGGGCTGCTCTCGTTGCTGCTGCTGCAGCCGCCGCCCCCGGGAGGGCCTTGCGGCTGCGGCTTGTTGCTGCTGTTCTTTTGGTTGCCCCTGCCTCTGAACGAGGAGCCCTGCTGACTGCTGCTGCTGCGGTGGTGGTGGTGCTTGGGGTCCTCGGTGTCCCGGTTGTGCAGGCGAATCAGCCCGATTTTCCGCAGCAGAGTGGCCATGTTGTGCGCGGCTCCGCTCTCCCTCTCCCCTTTATGGGTCGGTGGGGTTTCGGTATTGTTACTAATTCACAGCCTTGTTCGGCGGAATTGCTGGCGGCGGGCAGGGGGGGACGGCGCTGGGCGGGCGGCGAGGCCCTTCTCCCGCCGGTCTGGGCGCACGGGGTGCAGACGGCGGGGAGAGAAAGGCGGCGGCGCTGCCGCGGGGAGGATGTGCGGCCGCCGCTCAAACGCCTCCCCTCTCTAGGGCTGCTGCGGGCAGCATTGCAGCACTGGTGCTGTTCCCAGAGACATCACGGCCCCGCTGCCGTGGCCATGATCCCATGAAAAGCGAAAAGAAAGAAAAAACAATAAAAAGCGGCTGAATAAAACTCGAAACGACCCGCAAGGGCAAGAGCCCCCCCTTCACCCCCGCACACAGCGGGGGAAATCGCTTGCGCCGCAGATGGCTTCCCCCAGCACCTTCGGCTCGCACCCGGCCGAGCCAATCCCCGGCGGCTTCCCCGCGGGTCGGTCCCCGCGCAGCGCCGGGCGCCTCCCCCTAGGGAGGTGGAGAGAGTCCGGCGGCGGTGGCCGCTGCGTCCGCAGTCTCCCCGCAGCGGCGGAGCGCGCTTCGGCCCTTTGTTCGGCGCCGCCCGCAGAAGGGGCAGCGCGGCTTCGGCGGGAGAAGCCCTGCCGCAGTCCCCCCCGCCCGGCCCGCCGCGTCGCGCTCCCCGCGCT
>WBNM01015902.1:0-17801 GCA_013399055.1 Ramphastos sulfuratus | reverse complement strand
CTGAGTTTTGCAAGAGTCCTGACTAGATCCAGCACAGGCCAAGCTGTGCATGGAGGCAAACTCTTTTTTTCCATGCTGAACACTACACCCAGACAGACTTCTCATCAGTGCATGCTTCCTATGGCCTGATTCTGCTATGTGATGTAAAAGCAGTGTGCAGAGCAAATGAACTCCAAGGCACCATGGTCTCAGTGTGTCCCAAGTACCACAGTTGAACCCAGATGTCTCACAGTTTCTTTATTAGGCTCTGTACATGCCACAATGTTCCCTGACTGTCATCTGCTCTGTTTAAAAGTCACTGTGTGGGCATGCATTCAGTTACCCAACACAGAAATCAATAGAAAGTTTGTTCTTTTAGCTGGTGACATTTTTCAGGGAGCACTGCTAAAAGACACAAAGAATGGCAAAGGTTTATAGTGCTGAATAAATTTTGTATCTTTAGACTTCCATCAGGCTTGCTGAGCTCTCTCTGCTCTGTGCAGGCTACTGAGCTACACTTGCATAACTGATGTCCTTCCATACCCACTTGTGTTATTTCTCTCCTTTCTCCATTCCAGTTGTGCTCGTGATGGTTTTTGCTATTTGCTGGGCTCCATTCCATATAGATCGACTTTTCTTCAGCTTTGTTGTGGAATGGACTGAGCCTCTGGCTAATATATTCAACTTAATTCATGTTGTGTCAGGTAAAGCTTTCTTCTTCTGCTTGCACAGGGGCTGGCAAAAAAAAAAATGTATTTGTGAGTGGTTTGCTTCATTTTGGGGGTAGGTGACAGGAGGTGTGCATGGAAAAGCTTCTTGTTTGGTGAGCAGTGATGAGAGCTGTGCCTGAAGTAAAATCTGCATGCAAGTATCTGCAGCTTTCAAGATCTGGGTATGCTGTGCAACAGAGGTGGCTAAGCATTCACAAAGAATGAAATTAAAATCATTATCAGCTGATTGGCTTTCTTGGAAACATTCAGAAATGAGGTCTGCCCCCATTCAGCTGCTTTTGTACACAGCAACAGGCATCTCCCTCCAGAGGGCCTCTGAGGCAAATGGCAAAGCTTACCAACTGGCAAAAGACTCACCTGCAGCTCAGAACTGGTTGCTGTCACCAGATGTTTATGCCCCTGCCAGCCATAATGTAAAGGTTTTTTGAAAGAGGACTCTTATTTTCAGTCTGCCATGGGAAAACATTAGATGTGGCCATTAGGCAGCTCAGATAAATCCAATCTCATGCAATTGTCCTGTTGTGTTGTAAGAAATTAGCTCCCCTTGGCTGGAAGTTATCCTCTGACAGCTTTGATGGGGGCACCAGCTGTGCAAACCCTGCTGTGGGGATGAGGGCAGTGCTGGAGGCAGGTCAGGGTAGCACAAGTGAGAGCTGGCTCCTAAACAGCTGCAGATAGTGAGCTCCAGCCTCTCCCACTTTCCCTTCCTGAGTGCTGCAGTGCCTGAGCTAGCCTTGGCAAGACAGCTCTCTGCCTGGGTGCCAGCAGGCAGAGACATGATGTCACTACCTCCTGCACCCAGGTTTGGTCTTCACTGTAAGCAGTGAATGGATTTTCCTCTTTTGAGACTACACCACACCAAAACAAGGTCTCTGTCTCCTTCCCCTCACCCTTCCCTAGGTGTTTTCTTCTACCTGAGCTCTGCTGTGAACCCCATCATTTACAATCTCTTGTCCCAGCGCTTCAGGATGGCTTTCCTCAGCGTCATCTCCCCCTGCTGCAAGCACTGGGCCTCCAAACATCCCAGCATCAGGATCCCTGCCCAGCAGAGCATCATCTTGATTGAGGACCACAATCTTGTCGACTCTGCTGAAGACACAAGCCTCCCTGGCACCCACAGGACATCAGTCAGCAGCTCTCAGCTCTCTACTGGCCTCTGACTTTCTATGTTGTGATCCAGGTGAGAGAGAAGTTCAAAGACAGTTATTTCCAGAAACAATAGGAGAAGAGACCCTCCTAAAAGATTGATTTCTACAAGAGCAGCTCACAGTCATGTCTCATTGAATCAATAATTGAGGAGATTGTAATTAGCAGGGGCTGAGAAGCACTGTATCACCACCAAGCTAATAGGGGGACTGGAAATCTCAGCTTGCTGGCTGAAAGCTAAGCCAGCAAAGAGCTGCCTCACAAAAATGAGACAGGCTCTCAGTGTCACCAACAGAGAAGGAAGACGTAGCCTATCCAGCTCCTACTGAGTGGTTTTTTGTACACCTGCCTAAACATCAATGTCCTTAGCTTGAAATGAGGCAGCTTGCTGCACTTGTCCACTCACTTCCAGCTTTAAGCAAGCCAGTTTGGCTTCCCTCCCTATGATCTTCTAGAGGTGTAGCTGCTGCAAGTCCCTCTTGGCAACAGGAGCAAGTAGGCATGAACCAGCTGGGCTGATAAACACCAGACACCAGCAATAGCTACTTATGGTCCAAAGAACCAGGGAGCTAGAACTATGAAAAGCAAACTTTTGCTTTCAGATCTAGCCGAAGAAGATTTGAGCAGGGTGATCAATGCTTTGGATCACTTTGTCATAAAACCACAGCATTTAGTGGATTACTTTTAATAAATCTCAATATTACTATCTTAGCTCATAGAATCTACCAGGTTNGGCCTGACCAATGCTGAGTGAACACTGTGTCCTCACACTGTGTCTGACAACAATGGCACACCTGTGACACAAGCTCACCTACATTACCTGGGAAATGGCCAATGCTGGGAGATGAGGATTTTCCCAGTGTGACTTCTTTGCCCAAAACACAGCTAGTGTGGGGTATCTGCCATGGGGTTATGGGATGTTTGCAGTCTTTACAGGCCTATCCTCTGCACTGGACAGCTTCATTTTCATTCATCAGCCTGAGCTGAGCCTGACCATGTACAAATGGGCTGGGAGAGATCCCTGCTCTACCCTGTGTCCTACAGTTTGCAACAGCCTCTTACCACTGCTTGAACTTCAGATACTTATGTGTTGTCCCTGCCAGTGAAGCCTGCAGTCATACTTCAGCAGACCTCACACCTGCTTATAGCAAGTGGATTGCAGAAGTCAGAAACCTACATAGGGGCAGAAACCATCAGGAAACAGGCTGGAAACTATTCCCAGTGGAACTGCATAAACTTGCAGGATCAGAGAAGCTGATACAAAGACAATAAAAAGGGGAGTTTTGCAGTGGGTTTGCATCTACTGAACTCAGGCTTTGCAACACAGAAGATATTTTAAGGTCTGGAAACCCTCCTGCATCCCAGTCATGCAAACAGATCCAGAAGGCAGCACACTTACCATCCAAATTGATGAGTTCCTGAGCTCCACTTACTGCAAGGTGAGGACCCTACAGAGTTTTGTCAGGGAAGGGCAGGGTGAATCTGTTACATGGCAGGAAATGTGATAGAGCTCCACGTCCCAAGTTTCAAAGCCTGCTTGTGTTTCAGAGGAATGTCTCTCCTGAGTATCATGACATATGCCTAGGTTTGGCCACCACAGTGGGCTCAGGCTTGGCACACACTGCCACAGATACTCATCCACTGTTTGTCACCAAGGGGCTGAGACTTACACAGTCAGAGTACACAGAGTTATTGTAACAAATAAAAATACTAGTTCCAAAAGATGAGACACTGTGTGCATAAAGGCTTATTCCAGTCTGACAACTGGGGATCCAGATTCTATTTCTCACCAGGGAAGGAATGGGTTATACTTCTGCTACAGTGAACTCTTGTTGGAATGGGCTGCCCAGGGAGGTGGTGGAGTCACTGTCCCTGAAGGTGTTCAAGCAAAGCCTGGATGGGGCACTTAGTGCCATGGTCTGGTTGATTGGCTAGGGCTGGGTGCTAGGTTGGGCTGGGTGAGCTTGAAGGTCTCTTCCAACGTGGATGATTCTGTGATTCTTACCTTGTTTGCCTCAAAGTTTTCTGTTTTGACTCTCACTGTGGGACTTCTGGGCAAGCTGAGAGCTGAGGTGCTCATGAGAGCTGGTGAGTTGCCTGTGCCCAGCAGCACAGGAGGAGGTTATGCCCATGTTTTCTCTTAAACCCATTTGGTCAGCTGCAATCTGGAGTGATAAGTCGTGGAGAGGGCAACAGATAAACAGAAGGTCCTGGAGAGATAAAGCAATTCATGCTCTCTGAAGACACAGCTGAAATACTTTGCCACCCCCAAGTGGACACTTGAGTTTATCAGTGAGATTTACCTTTCTAACCAGTTCTGTACTGTCATTTTTTAACTCCATTAGGTGAGGAAGTGTGTTTTCCTCTCTAGATTCACTGCTTGGGTAGTGCCTTGCTGCCTGTGAGCTCTTCAGGTCCCTTCTCTCCTGCCCCATGCAGGGCACTGAGCTGCCAGCGTGGTTGTGGACCACATGGGCAAAAGCTGTGTGGGACCTCCTCCCCTCACCCTGTGCCTCACTTGTGCAGCTCCTTAACTGAGCTCAGAGGCTTATGCCCCTCATCCCAGCTGTGTGCCACTGAAATCCCATCTTCTCCAGCATCCCAAATCCCCAGCCAAAGCAGTGAGGAGACAGGATAGTCTGACATTCTCACACAGCCACCATGTGATGGAGACATTCCTCTGCAAGACTTTGTAGCTCTGTGTGAGTTTAGGACCAGAGTGTCTTATGCTGGTGCACAGAGAGCCACCCGTGAGGGATGCCTCTCTCTTCTCCTTCCTTTGCAGAGCAACTGCACCCTTCTCTGCAAAGCCCAAGGCAGTTAAATGCATCTCTTCCCTTCCCACATCTATTGTTGAGATGTGAAGCTGGTGGGTGAAGATTGGTGTGATCTTAAGACAAACAGCCATTTTTTTTTTTAGTTCCTAGGGAAGAAAAATGGGTTTGAGAGGAAGAGGATGTGTGTGTGAAACATATGGATTGATGGAGGTATTTTAGAAGAGAAATAGTGAGAAGAAAATGACCAGGAATTCACTTCCAGTTCTGAACTTTTATTGTTTGTCTGTTTGTTTGGGTTTCCTAAAAGCAGTTCCTGTCATATTGAATTTGACAACAGCCAAAGAAATGACAATCATAACCAAGAATTACTGAGCCTTTTGGCCAACCTTCCAAAGCAAAGCAGAAAACATTTAGTCTTGCACCAAGTGAGACCTTCTGTGAAAGTGCTCTTGGAGGAGACATCATCAATTGCTTCTAAATTCTGTCTGAAATAAAATAAAAAGCAGTGGGGGGGGGGGGAAATGGACTGGCTTGAGACTGAGTGCTCCATGTTAAGTTGCCTGTGACAGCACATCTCAGCATCCTAAAATGGGCTCTCTAGAAAGCAGTTGATGCACTTTGTCCCTACCAATTAGTCAATGTTCAGTGAGGTTTTTCTTTCAGCAAGGTCAGTGCTTGAGTTGTTTATCACTCTGCTCCGATATTTACCTGGCTAAACTTTAGAAGCTGGATCCAACCATGAAAACACTGAGAAGATGGATAGAGATGTCTCAAAAGCCAATTATATTCCCTGACTTATACATTTCATAGCCAAGTGCTGAAAAATATTGGCAGCTGCCTGAGGAAAGCTCCTGCTGCAAGAAAACAGAGAACAACTCACTTTCATTCAAAGTGGTCCAGAGAGATAAAAATGTATTTATTTGAAATCAAGCATGACTTCCTAGGCAGAACTGTCCATTGATTTGTTTCTCTGCTTCTGTTTCCCCCTGGGAAGCAAACAAGTGTGTGAGCAGAAAGTGTGGAGAGCAGGGGCAATGCTCCAGCACTCTGAACAAAGCATGGACAGGTTGAAATATGTTGTAAAGAAGCACTTAAAGGAGAGAAAAATTGCTTGCACAGCCCCTGAGTGATACTCAGATCTCAGGCCAGGTTCAGCACTGGAGGAAGCATCTTGACAGCAAGCAGACATTAAGTTTACATGAAGAAGTGTTGGACACTACCTTGTTTAGGTTCAGCACTGGAGGAAGCATCTTGACAGCAAGCAGACATTAAGTTTACATGAAGAAGTGTTGGACACTACCTTGTTTAGGATCAGCAGTGGAGGAAACATGACAGCAAGCAGATAGTTCTCTTAAGCTTGTATGAAGAGGTTTTGGACACTACCTTGTTTAGGTTCAGCCCTGGAACAAGTATCATGGATACAAGCAGACATTAAGCTTACATGAAGAGGTTTTGGACACTACCTTGTTTAGGTTCAGCACTGGAGCAAGCATCATGACAGCAAGCAGCCAGTTCTCTTAAGCTTATATGAAGAGGTTTTGGACACTATCTTGTTTAGATTCAGCCCTGGAGCAAGCATCATGGCTGCAAGCAGACATTAAGCTTACATGAAGAGGTTTTGGACACTATCTTGTTTAGATTCAGCCCTGGAGCAAGCATCATGGCTGCAAGCAGACATTAAGCTTACATGAAGAGGCTTTGAACACTACCTTGTTTAGGTTCAGCACTGGAGGAAACATGACAGCAAGCAGATAGTTCTCTTAAGCTTGTATGAAGAGGTTTTGGACACTGCCTTGTTTAGAAGTGTTTAAACTGTGGCTTATCAGTAAAGCTAAACCTACACTTCAGCTGCAGAGCAGGTCATGTGTGTCTGTGTCACATGAAAATAAACATATTTGAGTCTCTGATCCATTCTCAGCAATCCTTGTGCTTCTTTTTTTCCCCCCTCTGATTTCCTGTGAGTGGCAGAAGATAGATTCCCTGAATGTTCAGCCAGCACCAAGTGCAAGACACCAAGAACTTACACAGCACTTTAAAACCAAGCACAGATTATTTCAGCTGCTATAAATGCAGAAAAATACAGCACTAATGCCAGTCTGCTTTGTGGCATCCAAGTCTTCTGCATGACTGCTCCCTCAGAGGAGGAGGTCAAAAAGTTGTGTGGTGTGGTTGTCATAGCCAGAAGGTGGTTCCAAAGGAAAAATAGCTGCTCCCCAATCTGTGTCACAGCCACATCTGCTCCCTCTCTCTGCTTGCCTACAATCAATTCTCTCTGCTGTTCAGGATGTTCTAGGTGTATGTCCACTGAGGTTTCTTGCTCCACCAACTAGCAAACTGCTGAGCTGTAGCATTTCCATTTCAAATGGATATTAAAGGGAAATACCTTGATGAAAACTGAGTGAGAATCTGGGCTTTTTCTGTCTGTAATAAACCAAAGAGGAATAAGGGGAAAGGATAAACCAAAGAGGAATAAGGGGGAAATACCTCAATGAAAACTGAGTGAGAACCTGGGCTTTTTCTGTCTGTAATAAACCAAAGAGGAATAAGGGGGAAATACCTCAATGAAAGCTGAGTGAGAACCTGGGCTTTTTCTGTCTGTAATAAACCAAAGAGGAATAAGGGGGAAATACCTCAATGAAAACTGAGTGAGAACCTGGGCTTTTTCTGTCTGTAATAAACCAAAGAGGAATAAGGGGGAAATACCTCAATGAAAGCTGAGTGAGAACCTGGGCTTTTTCTGTCTGTAATAAACCAAAGAGGAATAAGGGGGAAATACCTCAATGAAAACTGAGTGAGAACCTGGGCTTTTTCTGTCTGTAATAAACCAAAGAGGAATAAGGGGGAAATACCTCAATGAAAGCTGAGTGAGAACCTGGGCTTTTTCTGTCTGTAATAAACCAAAGAGGAATAAGGGGGAAATACCTCAATGAAAACTGAGTGAGAACCTGGGCTTTTTCTGTCTGTAATAAACCAAAGAGGAATAAGGGGGAAATACCTCAATGAAAGCTGAGTGAGAACCTGGGCTTTTTCTGTCTGTAATAAACCAAAGAGGAATAAGGGGGAAATACCTCAATGAAAACTGAGTGAGAACCTGGGCTTTTTCTGTCTGTAATAAACCAAAGAGGAATAAGGGGGAAATACCTCAATGAAAGCTGAGTGAGAACCTGGGCTTTTTCTGTCTGTAATAAACCAAAGAGGAATAAGGGCAAAGGATGAGAAATCACAGAATCATAGAATAGTATGGTTGGAAGGGACCTCAAAGATCATCTAGTTCAAACCCCCTGCCACAGGCAGGGACACCTCCCACTAGAACAGACAGCCAGGAACTCTTGCAAGGAAAACTTGGGTGTAGAACTTAGTCCAAGCTGATGGGGAGATGGCAAATGCCCTTCAGAGTGAGTTAGGGGATAAAAGAGCTTGAAAAGAAACTCTGCAGAGAATTGCCAGTCTGGGCCTGGTGCTTGTCACTTGTAAAATAAGCATGGACTGTAATCTAAGAACCTCACCTATAGAAGTTGAGGGTTGATGTTTGGTTTTTCTGCATTTCTTTCCATTGCACATTTTGGCAAGTCAACAGCCTGCTTTGGTCATAGCTTAGACCCAGAGGCAGGGAGTTCTAAGCTCATTTAGCACCAGAAGTGGAAGACCCTGCTACCATCTAGACTTGGTGAAACCCTGAAAAACCACAACAAATCATCTTACATCTACTTATTTTTTTTAAAGAAAGATTGATTTTAAGAGTATGGGAGCTGTTGGAACAGTTCACTTCTCACCAGGAGAACTAATTCATGAACAAAATACTGGAGTCTTTGTTGTAAAAGCCCAAATAATCTTTTTGCCATGCAAACTCAGCTTACATCATGTTGTAAAATGCAGGGAAGCCTCTTCCCAGAGGGACAGGGGTTTGTTTACCCTTTTTTGGGGGGGGGGGGGGGGGGGGGGGCTAAAAATGGATTTTCCAAAACATCCTTAGACTCCAAAGTCTACAAGGTGAAAAGGTCCAAGCTGTGCTAAAACCAATGGTTCTGATTATTTCAGTCACCTGCCTTACATGTTTTAAAGGTAGTTTTTAATGCACGTCCTCTACAATTGAACACCAAAGCTAAGCAGCTAGGTACAGGTCACCTTGAAATGCTGCTGTGGTTGTCAGTCCCTTTCATTTCTTTAGAACCCAAGAGATCCCCTTAGAAATGGCTCACTAAGAAAATCATGCTCCAAATGAGCAAAACAAATGGCTTACAGGTAACTCACTACAAAACACAGAGAAAAGAGTGTCCTCAGGGGCTCACCTGGCATTGTGTTCACTGATCTGGGGCTGGTGTCTCAGGGACACCTGGGACCATGCTCTCACAAGCCAGGAAAGCTCAAACAAAGCTCTACCACTTTTAAGGTTTGCAACATTTGCTTGCAAGCTTCAGTTTCCCCTCTTTTACTACTCTAGGAGCTGGTGAGGGCACGAAAGGTATCTGTGCTGTCAAAGAATGTGTTGAATAGCTGCCTGAACTCCATGGAAAGCTTTTCATGCTGCTGTTGGCTGCAGCACAGGTGGGCTGGGCAGCACTGAGCAACTGCAGCAGAATACAAGCACCACAGTTTTGGGATGTGGAACTCTTCAGGAAGGAAATAGAAAACACTAACACAGGAACTGTAAAGTACACTTATCATTTATTTCACCACAGACAGACTGGCATTTCTGTTAGCTGGTTTGATGCCAGCTAAACACTGGATGCAGAGGGGGGTTTTGAATGTGGATGAATTTGGCTAATGCCACAAACCTCAGCTTCCCCCAAGGCCTGCACCACTGTATCCTCCCAGGTCAGGTTACCTGCTCCTGCAGAAAAAACAGATTGCAGAAATAGAAACACATAAAGCCCAACATTACAGCAGCAATGACAAGACCCTCCCCACTAGGACCTGGACACATGCAGTGCACAGTCAGGTAACAAGGAACAATTCCTCAGCTCCTTCACAGTAACTGAAGGGACACTGTGGAGAGGCTGCTGCTGATCTCTTCTCACAGGTCACTGGAGACAGAACAAGGGGGAATGGCCTCAAGCTGAGACTGGGGAAGTTTAATTGGACATTAAGAAGAAGTTTCTCATGGAGAGAGTGGTCAGGGACTGGAATGAGCTGCCCAGGGAGGTGCTGGAGTCACCAACCCTAGATGTGTTTAAGGGTGGTTTGGATGTGGTGCTTAGGGCTATGGTTTAAGGTGAATCTTGTGGAGTAGGGTTCTAGGTTGGGCTTGGTGATCCTGAGGGGCTTTGCCCACCTGGGTGTGTCTGTGATTCTGCAACCATCTGTGTACAAGCTCTTAGCCCAAAACAATGCAGATCAGTTTGCACTGCTGTATGCAACAAAGATGAAGCAGCAACTGACATTGCTTGAGTTGCCTCTAGTTTGCTTGTGGATCTGAGCCACAGGTGTAGGGGCTGAGTTCTGTGGAGCTCTCACTCACTGTATATAACAAGGAATAGTCCCTAAACTGGCTTGGATCTGGCAGCCTACTGTAGGGAAACACTTGGTATTAAGTGACATGTAAGCAACCCAACCTGCTAATTGTAAAGCTGAAAAGTTTCACATGGGAGTTTATCCAGAGGGCAAAGACACCAACTGCAGCTGCCACCAGGAGAACTGGACAACAACAGGAGATTAAACCAAAACAAGAGGACTCTGGAGAAGCATCTGAACAGATAACAATGTGCCAATCGCTTAGTGCCCCAGCAGCTTGCCCCTTAACCAGTTACACCAACTGCCTACTGCCCCAGCAGCTTGCCCCTTAACCAGTTACACCAACTGCCTACTGCCCCAGCAGCTTGCCCCTTAACCAGTTACACCAACTGCCTACTGCCCCACAATTCATGCCTTAATGATTTAGACTAATTGCATAACAATGAACTAACCCTCACAGTCTGTCAGAAAGCATATAAGGGTATACTCATATTCAATAAATGGGCATTGCTTGGCCCATATTGGTCTGTGTATAGCTCTGTCCAGGATTTCTCTCTCACTGCTATTGCCTACCAGTGCCAAGCAGCTCACCACATTACCCCACATCAGCAGTGGCTGCCATACTTGATGCAGTCTCAGCACACTCCAGTTTCAGTGTCTCCTGCACTGACAGCAAGGAGCACTCATATAAATGTTAGTTTCAACTCACTTGCTTCAGCTCTCATTTCTGCCCCTGTCTCTCCCCTCCCAGGAGGAACAGGTATAGTGAAGAATCATCTCTCCCCTCATCCACTCCTGCCTTTTTGTTTTTTTCTTCCACTAAGAAATTCCACTGAGTGTTCTCCCTGCAACTTCATTTGCCAGCTGTGGGGGTTTCACACTGCATTTGTATTCCAGTCCCGATTTCAATTACCTGGCTAACCTTTTCAATTTTCACAGAGAGTGAGTATCAGAAAACAGCAGGTCCTTTATTACAGCTCACACTGGCAGGGAATGTTTCACACACCCCACCCCCCTTCCCTCCCCTATGTTTGCTGGAAAGCTCTGTCAAATTCAAACTCATTGATCATAACTTGTCTATTTACTTATGCTTTGCTGGCTGTTAAGTATTCTGCTCCTTTCTGCAGCTCTCTTTTGGCTTGAATGTGCTGGGCTCCATATTGTTTCTAAAAGCTGTGCAGAAACAGCCTGAGATCTTCACCCAGGTGCTTGACTTCAGGAAGAACTCTCACCAAGGTCAAATGCTGGAGAAGGTAAAGGTCTTGTGCTTTGAGAGGAACTATTGGATGACTTTTGCTAAACAAGACATGGTGGCAGCCAGTGCCAGAGCACTTCCCAGTGGTGGCTCAGAGCATTGGAGGGGTTCCCTTAGATGAAAGGTGCCCTGCTGATCCCAAAGCCATTGCTCTGCCACTAAGCAGTACCAGCCACAGCTGTCACCTGCAAAAGAAATCATTTTCCTCTCCCTTTTTGGCTTTCTCCCCAACTCATATAACTCCTGCTTCCTTCATTCTTTTCAGCTCTTGGTACAGCAATCATTTCCATGCCTAAGCTACATCTGCCCCAGCACTCAGCCATCCTAAAAATGGCTTATTTGATTGGCAAGGGCAAGGATTTAATGCAATAGATCTGTTTCTTAGCAACTCCTTCCTCTTTTTTTTCTTACTCTTTTGTTATTTCCAGCTCATTATATTTGTTCATGTTCAATTTCAGATTAACTTAATTATAGACAGATTTCATATCTCTCTAAACCAGAAGGGGCACTTGTAAAACATCTTTCCAGCCAGTAGGAAATGAGGGCCTTGTCCTATGCTAAGCAGGCTCTGGGAAAGGCAGCTCAGCTGTGTCTGTCCTGCTCACTCCAGAGACCTCTTCCAATTGCTCATAGCTGCTGCAGTTCCCTTGAGCTGCTTTAAAGTGAGGCATTTCATCTATCCATTTTGAAGCTAACTCAAGTTCATCACAACCCTCGAGCCCCAGGAGGCATCTGTATAAATTGGCAGGTGAATGCTTCTTACACAGATGCCAAGGGCACTTGGGATCTTCCCACCATATTCAAATAGCTGAAAAGTGCCTAGGTTTAAGGTCTGTGCCTATTGGAATCCACCCCAGGTGAAAACCTGAGTTTAACCTGAGTCATACTGAGTCTCAGCACTGGATATACCCAGTCCAGGATGACCTATTACTGACAGAGTTGGTAGGGCAAAGACTTCTTGAAGCAGCTCTGATTGATGATCTGGACCAGGAGATCGAGTCCAGCATCAGTAAGTTTGCAGATGACACCAAGTAGGTTGCACTGCTGTGGCTTACTCTTCACAAAGGTTTTCCGCTAGCAGAGAAAATATTTCCTTCCTTCTGCTGGAGTTCAGCTATCACCCATCCAGAACACATCTTCCCAAGTTCATCAGACTTTGTCACAGTGCCAGTGATTGCTCACTGGCAGAAGCAGGATGTTGCTCTGAGAACAATGAGGAAAGATCTGTATTCACCCAGAGAGGAAAGCAGCAACCAACAGGCTGGTGTTGAGAGCACATAAAATACTAAAGACATAGGGGAGGGAAACTGAAAATGCCACCAGCATCATGAAGGCAGGAGGGTTTTGTGGCAGCTAGGAGAGGAACCAGAGAACTGGAGTTCTGTCATTAGAAGAAGACTCCTGTGGTATAAAGAAAGCCCCAAAGATTCTTTATGCGCAGGTGTTTGCTGCGTCCTGCTTCTAGGTGAGCACTTCTGTCCAGCTCTTTCCTACTCTAACCTGTGGTTCCACTTCCCAAACTGGGATGTATGTTCCCTCACCCTGCAATGGTAGAGTTGCAAAGCATATATGTATATTTGAGTTCACTAACTTGAGCACTGTAGTGGTACAGCTACAGGACAAGCCCTCCTGAGGCTCTGGTGACCATTCCATGCACATCAATGGGAGTAACACAAACTACTGTGAGAAGACTACATCACCACATGGACTGCAGTCAGGTCCTGAACTCTGATGGATAGAGCTTGAGAGATTGAGTTTCACTCATTCAGAATAAAACTCCTTCTGCCCTAAAAGCTTCAGGCTCTCTCTGTTGCCCCTTTATTGCTCACTGCTTTGCTGTGCCCCTCTCTGTTCTGTAGGTAGAGGTCACAGGTAGGATAATTTCTCCCTGCTTCACTAATTTTCAGAATTATCCACTTCACCTTGCATTTATCAGCCCAGCAGGAGATTGTTCCTAAGGTCTGCTTTTAGGTTAGAAAGGCCTGGAGAAACCAAAGAGCAAATACTTGCCAGAAATCTCAAGATGTGGCCCCTAAGGACCATTTGTACACAGCTCCCTGGTTCCCAGGCCAACAGCATCAGTCAGCATCCACTGGAGGTCGGCGTTGAGCCATGAAAACCTCATGTGTGGAGTGAGGCAGTAGGTGCCCTGCGACTTCCAGCAGCCAGGAGAATCATTGAATTGTTTTGGTTGGAAAAGACTTTTAAGATCATTGAGTCCTAGCATCACCACGGGCATTAAACCTTGTCCCAATGTGCCCTGTCTGCATGTTTCTTGAGAGAACCTGTTCCAGTTCCCTTAGTGTTAATAGATGATTTAGAGATATTTTTTTACACTTTTTTCCCCCTTTGCTCAAAAGTCTCCAACTGTCTGTTGCTGGATAAGCTCAGCAAGGAACGTGTCAGATCAGCACAGTGCAGGATCACAGAAAACCAGGGTGCTGCTCTTCAGGTCCAAGCCATTGTGTGCAGTGGCACCATATAGTAAGGCTTTATCCAAGCTGACCTGAGTAAATACCTTTGTATTTATTAGGGCCACGAGGATGCTCAGAGGGCTGGAGCACCTCTCCTAGGAGGACAGACAAAGAGTTGGGGCTGTTCAGTCTGGAGAAGAGGAGGCTCCCAGATGACCTTATTGTGGCCTTCCAGTATCTGAAGGGGGCTACAAAAAAGCTGAGGAGGGACTTTTTGAGGCCATTGGAATGGGCTGCCCAGGGAGGTGGTGGAGTCGCAGTCCCTGGAGGTGTTGAAGCAAAGCCTGGATGGGGCACTTAGTGCCATGGTCTGGGTGATAGGTTGGGCTGGATGAGCTTGAAGGTCTCTTCCAACCTGATTGATTTTATGATTCTAACATCTGTGATATTTACCACAGTAGGAAATTAAACTTATTTTTACCTGGCTGTTTGGGAGCTTTGCAACTGATGCTCCATTACCTCTTTTTTATAGGATATTTATTTTCTTATTAACATTTCACACTTTCACAGATGGAACTGAATCATTTACCTGCATCAGTAAATCACAGCAGCTAAAGCCCTGATTTACCCAGCTGGCCCAACTGTGGAACTTAGTAAGGGTGCAGAAGAATGAAAGGTTTGAACCAGAGATATATTTATCTGTCTATATTTAAAGAAGGATTGGAAAGGGAGAGTTTAGAAAGCACCTAGGTAAGTAGTAGCTGTGTGGAAGGAGGACAGTTGCTAGTCTCTGGGAGCAGCACCCAACTTCATATGCCCTGGCTAGCTGACTCCATTGATCTGCCCAGCACATTTCAGAGTTGAGATTTGTTCAGCCCTGCCAGGGCTGTCTCTCTCCCCCTCTACCAAACCCAGCTGCCCCTGCTCTTCAATGCTGCAGGATGAGTCCTGCTCATGAACCCAGGGTTGAACTTCTGCCTAGGGCATAACTGGATGAAGAAATCCCTTTGCTGGGACACTGACATGTCACTCTTCAGTGATGCTCTGAGGGAAATAGAGCTTGGTTTAGAAATGCTAAAACAAAAGGGTCTGTGGATATCAAGAGGGTTTCTTTAGTTTGGTTCTGGCAGAAGAAGCTTTTCAATCCATTTATCAAGCTGCCTGCAGCTCCTATTTCAGGGATGATGAAGCTATAATAAACAATGAGCCAAAAAGAGAAGGAAGAGGAAAAAAAAAAGTCATTTGAAATATGTATCCAGAGCAGTTTCATAAATAAAAGAAGGTTGGGGGGAAAAAAAGAAGAATAATCATCAGTGCAAGTTTTGACTTTCCTGTGCTATTCATTTTACTTGCCTTAAACACGCCAGCAGGGTTTTGCTGGGGAATTGCAGCCAGTGACAAGGCTCCTGTGAAATTCTCCTCCCCACAAGGTGATCTTCTGGCCGAGATGGTAGCGGAGATGCCTCGGGGGCACGGCAGGGTGGCCGCACAGCCGAAACGCAGCTGGGTGGTCAAATTGCAGCTTGGATGCGAGCAGAACGTGTCCTCCTGAGTCAGAGGGTACCTGTGAAGCCAAGCCTACATACCCATCCTTCTGTGAAGCCGCGATGGAGCTGGGAAGTTAACAAACCTGCTTGAAGAACAGAGATTCTCAGGCACTTCCTCCGAGCTGATTCAGTGCTTCCCAAAGCATTTCTCAGACTGATTCCTGGTAGTTTTACAGCTTTGCAAGTGAGCAGAACAAAGCTGAACATAGCTTAGTTTAAGTAAGGAGGCCCAGCCAGCACCCGTGGGCAATGTTAGACTGATCATCAATTCCCTATCCTACCAAACCGGGGGGCCACCAGGCCCCCCGGCCTTTAGATCACCTCCACCATTCACCCAGTGTGCACCATGAGGACTCACCAGTGACGATGGGAGGAGGATCCCTCTGCCCAGATGGGCAAGCTTAGGGCTTCTGCCTTTCCTGGGGCCCATTAAATAGGGGAGGGGGCAGGGAGGGCAAAGTGGTCACACCGGGGGTGGGAGGAGACTGCAACAGCACCCAGGTGCTACGGGTTTGGGGGGAAAAAGGGGAGAGGAAAAGGCAATGTGGGGTGGGAAACATTGAAAAATGAGAAGTGGTAAAAGAATCAGAGAGAAATGAGGAGAAAAAAAGACAAACCTAGAGGAGGAGAGACAAACACTGGGGAAAAAAAAAGGGGAGGAGGGGGTTGGGAGGAAGGAAAATTAATTAAGAAAATGGAATGTGAATAAGAATGAAGGAAAAGAAGGTAAGCAAAAGGGGGAGGGAGAATAAAGGCTCAGAAATATTCATAAAGAAAAGCCCACACTTATTTTCACTAATGCATCACCAGACAGAAATGGCATCAACAGAAGCTCTGAGCTCCAGAACAATAGGTGAAATAATTCAAGCACCACTTCCAGATTAAAAAGCAGCAAAGGGAGTTTGATTTATTTTCATTTTTTTCCCCCTTCTCTCTCTATATATATATTTAGAAAACAACCTCATCCACTTCCATTCTGTGGCTCATCACCACAAAAAATATAAATAAAAGATTGAAACAACCCTTTGGTGCAGACAGAAAATAAATCAGTGCTGGCTCATTGTTGCAGCTGGGTCCTGCCTTCACATTTATTTATTTTTAAATTTTCCCTCCCTCCTTCCTTGCACTCTAGAGACCACATCCCATAAAATGTCAGGTTATCAAGTTAGCCATGAATAATTCATGAGAGAATTGTAAAACATTTACACCAGAACGTTATTATCTTGTAACTAGAAAAAAAAAAAAAAAACCAAAAAACAAACCCAAATACTTAATGTCCTCCAACATTAATGGCAAACCTCTTGTGACTGCAATGTTTGTAGCTGAAATTAAATGGAATTAATCTTCACTACTGCTTTTGGGGTCTACTAGCACAGAATTAGAGGGGAAAAAAAAATTAAAACCACACCTTTATGGAAACACAAAAATACAAATATTTATGCCTGCTGTGATATACACAGATTGAAGACTCTGATACATGCCCACAGAGGACATTCAGTTGCAGTCCTTCTCCCCAAAACAGCCTCTGAGGCATAAGGGACATAAGGTTTTATGCTCTAGGGATGGATGCAGTGCATGCTGATGGGTTGCTGTGATCCACACACACAGAGCTTTAGGCACAGCAATCCATCCAGACTGAAGAGGCAGAGCTGTGCAGGCAGTGAGGAGCTGCTGTGACTCATGGAGGCAGACTGCCTCTCACAAGTGCAAGCAGAAGCACACACGGAGAAGACACACACACAGACCTGCCAGCACTCTGGGCCATGCACTGAGGGACTGTGGTAGGCTACAAGACTTTCCCTATCAGCTCCTTCCACTGCAGAAGGTTTCTTTGCTCCCTTCAGCCAGAGGGGAATCTTTGGTCAGATTCTGTTCCTGTTCCTACAGGCTAGAGCTTACTTTGAAATCAATGTACTAACACATTTCAGTTTTACACTGCTGTAAAAAAAAAAAATCCTAGCATTGTGCACCCAAAATTAAGACTGCCTTATGGGGCTGTAAAGGCTCCCACAAAAGCATTGCTGGTAATGCAGATCTCTAGTACAACAAGCATGGCTTGTCACTAGGACTTATGCAGCCTTGCTAACAGCTCCATCACCTTAAATCTAGACATGAGGCCAGAGAAGTGTCTCCAAAAACCCTGAAGGTCATGCCTTCACTGTGTTGCCAAGGTTCTCCTGAGGGCTTTAGCAGGCACACACAGGAAAAGCTCAGAAAGGTGCCTGCTCAGTTTGTGATGGCTGCCAGCCTCCTGGTACAGACCCCCAGGTTTTGCAACACTACATCTTCTCTGCCTCCAGAACACAAGAAAAGGGAGCACCACACAATCATTTTTGTAAACAGGGGATGTCATGCTCCCAGGAAACAGAGAGCCAGCAAACCTTGAGCTGGCACAGCTAATGTCTAGCTACAATCACTGGGGTAACTCAGAGCAGAAGAACCACCTCCCTCTGGGCAAGTGCAGGAAATAAAAACTCCTCCTTGGTCTAGTTGATTGGCTA
>WBNM01015898.1:0-15203 GCA_013399055.1 Ramphastos sulfuratus | reverse complement strand
TTTCCTTTCTTTTTTTTTTCTTTCTGTTTTCTCTTTCTTTTTTTTCCTTTCTTTTGTCTTTTTTTCCTTTCTTTTTTTTTTTTCCTTCCTTTTTTCTTTTTTTCCTTCCCTAAATGAGAAAGGTTTTTCACATGGGAATATACTTCTCTTTCCCCCTCCTCCTTTCTCCATGACAACTGACCACAATTAAAGTAGATTCTTCTTAACATACTGTAATGTGAGAATTTTCTTCAGCTGGAGGGTGTTTTATTCCCTAAATTGAAAGCTGCTCTGCTCTGGTGTGCAAAATGTGAACTTGAAGCTTAGGGTTGGGTACCTTTGTCAGGTAAAAAGTGGTGCAGGGAGAGCTTGAATGCCCTCAAAACCATAAGCAGCTTTCAAGACTTTTATAGGTCTGAGGTTGCAAAGGGTTCATAGTCTGAAACGTCCTGGCACGTAACGTCCTTATATTGAGAAGAGTTTGCACCAGGCAAGCAGAGATTTTTGGCTAACTTCACAACTGTTTTTATCATTTCACTTGTGTGTGAGTGGGGATATTTATGCAGTATTCATCTTTTGGGTTGCAAAAATTTGCAAGGCAGCCATTTATTCTTCTCCCACCCCACCCCACCCCAGTCTATGCAAAAAGGGTGTGTGGAGTCGTCTGGTTTATGATGTTATTTTTGTGAGGCTGCTGTGGGTCAATAAAGCAAGATTTATTAGTGGCTTCTAGAAATGCTGGCCTTCTAGTCACTTCTAGAGTTTTAGGAATGAGTCTCTTTTTGTTGCCTGAGCCACTTCATCTGTCTCCATCAGTTGGATTCTTCGTTAGGGTCTTATTTGAAGGCAATTCTCAAGTGGAAGTGTGTTCATGCTGGGTGATGGAGCCCAGAGGGCTGGTCTGTCCCCTCAGAGGCTTTTGAAAGCTCAATGTGAAATGAAGCATCTAGCTTGATACTTAATGGGAGGAGGGCTGTGTGCAAGGATGATGGGCTCAGAGGTCACCTCTGCTTCTGCTTTGCTGTGCTCCAAAAGATTTGTATTTCTTTTAAAGTTAGTGGTTTCCCACTGTGACTATGAGAACTTTGGTAATCAGCCTGAAGCTTTTCAATGACAATGGCATCATGTTTAAATGGTTCTCCTGCCCCTCTACTCTGCCCTGGTGAGGCTGCAGCTGGAGTACTGTGTCCAGTTCTGGGCCCTCCAGTTCAAGAGGGACATAGAACTGCTTGAGACAGTCCAGCCCAGAGCCACAAAGATGCTGAAGGGAATGCAACAGCTCTGTTAGGAGGAGAGCCTGAAGGAGCTCGGCTGTGCTGCTTAGAGGAGACTGAGAGATGACCTCATCTATGTTTACCAATATGTGCAGGGTGAGTGCCAGGAGGCTGGAGCCAGGCTCTGCTGGGTGATGCCCAGTGACAGCACAAAGGGCTATGGGTGGACATTGCTGCATAGGAAGCTTCATGTAAACATGAGAAGGATTTTTTTCCCTGTGAGGGTGACAAAGCACTGGAACAGGCTGCCCAGGGGGAACTGTGGAGTCTTCCACTCTGGAGATACTCAAAATCTATCTGGATGTGTTCTTGCGTGATCTTGATCTGGCAGAGGGTGGGGTTGGACTGGATGAGCTTTGGAGGTCCCTTCCAGCCCCTGACTGTGATTCTGTGATTCTGTGATTCTGATTGGAGTGGGCAGAGAAAGGTTTCTGGAGCTGAGAGAGAATAATATGCATATAGGTTTATATAGATAGAAAAGACTTTTGTCCATGGCCAAAAGGAACATCCTCCCTTTGTCCATAGGTATGGACAGATCTTGGTCTGCCACATGGTGTGGAGTGATCTGCTAAGTAAGTTTTAGAGAGCTACAGGTTTCATTAAGAATAAGAGGGCTGAAGGGCAAGAGGTTGTTGGAGGTCTGTTTTGCAGCTCTTGCAGCAAATAATTGGTAGTTCAAATGAAACTCAGGGAAAGCAGCTAGGTTTATGGTGTTCACAGTAAAGAGGTGTTTAGTAAGCAGCTCTTTCTTCTCCATGTGAAAAAAAAAAAAAGGTGGGCCCCAGTACATAACCCTACGTGTTCTTTAACATAATATTTTGGTTTGGAAATTGAAGATTGAGTTAAAAGTTATTACCTATAGCATTTGAGAAGTAATTTCCTCTTGATGTGGAGTTAAGGTCAATGTTTGGACGTAACTCCAATGTCATAATAACAGAGATTTTTACTGCTGTGTGTGGTTCCTGTAGTTAATGTATCCAGTTGTATCAATACTGGCTGTTATATTGGGGCAAATACATAGGGGGGGTGGTCTTGGAAATTCACTTTCTCTGGGAATTGGAGAGATCTTCTGGCAAAAGTGAAGAACAAGGGTGAGAAGCTGAAATAGTTTGGCAGTCAGGGCAGAAGGTCTGCTGGAAGCTGAGGGGGTTTGCTGGCACTGGAAAGCAAGAGGGTCTAGCAGTGTGGAAAGGAGAGAGGGAGGAGTTTGGAAAAGAGATGGAAGGGCCAAGGACGCAGGACAGAAAGGTCAAGAGGAAGATTGGCAGGAAAGCAAAAGAGTTGGCCTCCAGAGAGAAGCAGAAAGGGATAACTTCTTAAAATAGAAAGTCCAAAGAGTATCATCAAAGGATTCAGCTGTGGGAAACCTGTTGAGTTAGAGAGGCAGCAAGTCTGAGATGTTTATTATTTTTAATTTTTTTGGGGGGGAATGCTGCAGGACCTAAACCAGTCAATTTCATTTAAAAAAAAAAATAGCCATGTTTAGCTTCAGACTTCAAAATTTGCCTTTCAAATTTTTCTGCAGGAAACTTCTGCTGCAGCTCAAAAGAAAAAAAAAGGTCCCAAACTAGAACCCCATGTTATCTTGGGGTCTGAGCATGCCTGGGTCATAAACTGCCCAGCTATTTGAAACAGCTGAAAATGGGGTTAGAGAGCTGCTGCAGACATATGGAGCCCGGTAATAAGGAAAAGTTATAGCCTGAATTATGAAATATTAAGTCTTTTATTAAGTATTAAAGTAATATTAAAGAAAAACTGCAGGTTTTAGTGCAGTCTGGCTCTTGTCAACGGCTGAAATTTTCAGACTGGTTCATATTTAACTGCCCAAGTACCTTTATGATCACCTATCATATATATGTCAGGGCTTCAGGACTTGCTGCTAAATTTTGACACCAACAGGTAATATCTGTTGGGTGTGATGAGTTTATGAGGTAATACAGCATAAATCAAGCACTTTTGTTGGAGAAACCTTGACTTGGGATGTAGCTTTGCTTGGTAGCTTGATTATTCATGGCTTCATTGCTTCTTGCTTTTAGAAAGTTGCTTTCTGCCAGCTTTCAACTAGGTTGCCTCGAAACCCAGACACAGAAGATTCCTGTGAAGTCAGCTGGATGGAAGTCTTCCCTTACTGAATGTGTTTACTTTACTTTTGTGGTTCTCTAAATAATTTATAATGCAAATTTCTGAGGTTTAGGATCCCTTTCCCAGAGGAGAAGCAACCCTGGTACAGGAATTCAAGAAGTTAATACATTGCTGCTTCTGCTCGTGGCTGTGCAGCTTTATATGATGGGATATTAAGGGACAGGATGTTTGCTTTTCACTTTAAGGGATCAATAATGTCAATGAATATTACAGAAGAACAGAGCTGTAGACTTTTTCAACTGATTGCTCTCTAGACTTACTCAAACAGCCTTCCAGTTTTTGACTGTCAGGTGTATGGAGAGCACAGAGGGAATAGAATCCTCAGGAAGGTGGTTGAGTCTTCATGCCCAGAGGTGCTTTAGATGCAGAGGGACATGGTTTAGCATTAGGCTTGGTAGTTAGACAAGGCTTGGACTCAATGATCTTAAAGCTCTTCTCCAACCAAAATGGTTTTATGTTTCTATGCTTGCTAAAATGAGGTTGGGTGTTTATGGGAGTTATTCCCACTGCCACCATGAAGCACTGTACCCTGGGCCCTGATTTAAAAGGGAACTAAAGAAATTGGACCTTGTGCTCTGGTTTAAGAGGCAACTAAGAAAAAATAACTTCAATGTGCAAAGCGTTTGTTTGACACCTCTCACATTTACCATTGTAGCCCCATAAAAATTTGATACTGCAGTTTTCATTAATTTTACATCTGTAATAAAGAAGAAGAAGGGGGAAAAAAAAAATAGTGTTGTAATTTTACCCAAATACACATTTAAGTTTTGAAGCCCTGTGATGAGAGCTCTGACATTTCAACGCTGGTATGTAAAAAGCAACAGAAATTCAAAATGCCCTTGTAAGGAAACTTCTGTTTACTGATGACTCTTAGCTACCCCAGCATAAGTTCTGTGCACTGGGCTGATTACAATGCAGTATTTTGGAGGAAGAGAGGCAAAATATTTTGATTGATTTAACAGAAGCAAATGTTAATGCTGGAGACTGGCATGGGTCTGAGTTTCTAACAGCTGGATGAGAATTGTGTGGTAGAAGAGTAATCTTACCTAGACTGCTTTCAGTGGGATGAAAGCTCACATTTGTTGCATTTATCTAAGCTTTCATAGTTGACTATGAAAAGCTGCACACTGTTGGTCTGCCAAGGTCCTCCATGCTCACTGGAAATGGTGTCTCATAGGTGAACCATGGGGAGAGCCATGTGAATGTCCTCCTCAGAGGCAGCCACCTTCCCACACCCACATAGCCTTTAATCAGGAAGCTAATTGTGAGCATTTAACGTGGCATCATGTTTTGTATAGTTGCTAAATATATGCATTCCTTATTTCTTCCATGAGGAACGTGGCTTTCAGGGAGGGCTCTGGGAAAGCAACACGAACTGAGCCATAGTGTCACATTCAGCTGATACAGCTGTTTATTGTACAGCCTCTCCTTTGGCCTTGGACTAGTGCCATGTATGATTTAAGCGTGTTTGGAGTCCTGGTGGGTGCAAGAGTCTTGCTGAGCAGTCTCTAGTGGGACCAGTAATGGAAGAGGGCATCAGTCATCGTCTCTAGTTGGCAAATTCACTCAACACACGCACACAAAGAGGGGGAAAAAAAAAAGGGCCAATTAAAAGCTAACACTCTTAAAATGGGCAGCATGACACATAATGGAGATGGGGCACTGAGCCTGGCTGTGTCAGGAAGGTAATTTTTAACACAACAAGACAAATGTAATCAGGCATGACACGCCAGCATGCTGACACCGGGAGCAAATGCACCTGCAACAAAGGCAGCTTGCTGGAAGCCACAGACATTCCCCTTGCCCTCCACAAATTTCACTTTGCAAGACTTGATGATTCCCAAGCTTTCCAGACTCTTCCCAACTTTCTGAAGAGTGAGGATTTTTTTTTTTGTTTATTCGTTTGTTGTAAATTTACTTTTAAAAAGAAAGTTCCACGCAACACAGACATTGCCTTAGAAGTGGAGCCATAGGAAGGTCATACAGTTAGGTGTTGCATATTAAAATGTTGGAGAGGGTCCAGAAGAGGCCACAAGGATGATCAGAGGACTGGAGCAGCTCTCCTATGAGGACAGGCTGAGAGAGTTGGGGCTCTGCAGCCTGGAGAAAAGAAGGCTTTGAGGAGACCTTAGAGTAGCCTTCCAGTATCTGAAGGGTGTCTACAGGAAGGCTGGGGAGGGACTATTGACAAGGTCTTGTAATGACAGGACAAGGGGCAATGGGTTTAAACTGTCTGAGGGGAGATTGAAACTGGATGTTAGGAGGAAGTTGTTTGCAGTGAGGGTGGTGAGACACTGGCACAGGTTGCCCAGGGAGGTTGTGGCTGCTCCCTCCCTGGAGGTGTTCAAGGCCAAGTTGGACGAGGCCTTGAGTGACCTGTACTAGTGGGAGGTGTCCCTGCCTATGGCAGAGGGTTGGGACTAGATGATCCTTGAGGTCCCTTCCAACCTTACCATTCTATGATTCTATGAAAATATTGATTTTATTTGAAATACCAAACTCCCTGCTTGCAATAAATACAATTCAAGTCACAACCTGGATTACAGAAACATTTCAGTGTTCCATGATATGGGGTCATTACCATTGCTTAAGCTGTAGGCTTTGATTGTTAGGGAAGGACACTATGCTTTTGTTTCTAATAAGGCAGTGATTTATATGGAGACTTATTAAGAAGCAAGATATGGCTCATTTCTGATCTCTGACATGCTTAAAAGATGTTGAAAATTAAGGGATTGATCCTGCAGATTGCTAAGCTGATGTGAAGAAATGTCGATGAGCAAAGTGCTCACTCTGTCACCTCCCTTTTATCTTGTACTTGAGGAGAGGTCTGATGGGGGGAGCTGAGATGGCAAAGCTTTTCTGATACCATCGATTTCACGTTTTCTATACAAGATGGGAAGGCAAGGATACAATCCTTTGTCATTCTAGACACCTGGCTGAGAGTTTTCCTGTGGAGAAAACTGCAGCTCAAAGGCTGCACTGAGATGTTCTCCTGTGTGGTATCCGTAAGGGTCTAGCTTTGAACTGTGGAAAGGTTGCTTGTGTGTGGCCATTGCACAGGGACACTCGAGGAGGGCTAAGAGCAAGCAGAAGTGAGAGAGGACACAGTCACAAAGCCTAGCTACAGCAGGGAGGTGATGTCTCTCAGATGATGGCTCTTCAGTTCCTTACTGTAGGCTGGAGCTTGGTATCCTCCTCAGGGCTAAAAGAGTCTGAAATTCAACAATGGCAAAGGGAACACTTCAATGAGTTGTATCTGTCCCACAAACCTGTGATAAGCTTAGTTTAAGTGACCCAAGATGCATGGTCATCTTGGTTGCATGTGGTTCAACAAGAAGGATGCTGAGCTTAATTTAAGTGACTCTAGATGAATGGTCTGTGGTTCAACAAGAATCATAGAAATGAATCATAGAATGGTAAGGTTGGAAGAGACCTCAAAGATCATCCAGTTCCAACCCCCTGCCATAGACAGGGACACCTCCCACTAGTACAGGTCACTCAAGGCCTCATCCAACCTGGCCTCGAAGACCTCCAGGGAGGTTGTGGAGCACAGAATCACAGAATGTGATCTTTGATCCCATTCTGTGATTCTGTACTCCACACCCTCCCTGGGCAACCTGTGCCAGTGTCTCACCACCCTCACTGGAAAGAACTTCCTCCTAACATCCAGTTTCAATCTCCCCTCTGCCAGTTCAAACCCATTGCCCCTTGTCCTGTCATTACCAGCCCTTGTCAATAGTCCCTCCCCAGCCTTCCTGTAGCCCCCTGCAGATACTGGAAGGGTACTATAAGGTCCCAGTGGTGCCCTCAGGAGCACTTTCTAAGACAGTCAAAATAAATATTTTACCCCCTGAAATACAATGTCCCCTAAAGTCTGACACAGAAAACCTGTCTGGGACACAGGTCTGCCTGCAGGGCTGGGACCTCCAGAGACGAACAGAGCTGAGGTCTTCAGGTTTAAGAACACTCAGGGTGGGAGCAGTAGTGTCAAGGGCACTGAAGGGAGAGAAGTGATGGATGACAGTTAAAATAACTGCTGGAAATGGAGAGTTTCTAAGGGAAAAATAATTTAGCTCCATGCACAAGTCCCTTTATGTGTGCAAATCTGTGATGAAAACACACAGTTGTCTGTAACCCAGGAAAATTTCCTTGCAGGGAGAAAGAAAATTCCTGTCATAGATGTAGTGCTTATTAATGTAGGTGAGCTTGGGGTGGGGTTTATATTTATTTTAAACTGCTTTTTTTTCGTAGGTAGTGGATGTTTTTCATTATGTTGGTCAGGAAAAGCTTGCTGGAAGAAAATGTAGACTTCACGTGTCAAAGAACACGAAGCTTTTTTATTCACGTGTGAGATCTGCTTCTATGTCACTTGATGAGAGTTTTCTGTTTCAGTTTTATTAGCTGCATTTTAGTGCTCTTTAAAGGCAAAGTGATAGCAACCAGGTGTGTTATGGGGTAGACGACACAACCCTGCCAACACACCTAGAGGAATAACTCTCACATTTCCAGGCTCTGCTGTTTGTGCAGGATCCAGGCAGTTGTTCTGAGCTCTTGGTACATCGAAGGCAGACATCAGCAGCCTGGCTATGAAACTTGCAGCTGTATTTCACTCCTTTAGGGTGAAACACTAATTGAAACACCCTGCAGTGTTCTTCATGGATTGTTAGTTTTGTCTTTATTGTGATTTTTTTCTATTTTTTTAAAATTGCAGTTCTGATCAGAATTAAGAGACCTCTACCTTTTCTCCCCCAAAAAACAGTATGAACCAACTCTCCCTGCTTCACTTGCCTTCCAGCTCAGCTGATTGAAGCTTTCCCATAGCTGTTCAAACAGCATCTGGAGGGAATGGTAGTCTGTCTGTTAAAAATGCAACAGTGAATAGATGTAGTCAGGAGGACAGCAAGAGGCACAAACTGCATCCCATGCAGCTGCTGCTGCTGGTACCTATGCAAACCTGGTACTGCTTAAACACTTTCTATGGCTATATTTTTAAGTACCTCAACACAGGGAAGCAAAGACATTTGTGACCTGAGTGTTTTCTTTTTTTTTTTTTTTTAAAAAAAAAAAAGCAAAAAAAACCCCTTTTTATTCTTTCTCTTCAAGCCTTTGATCCCAGCTCTCCAGTCGTGGGAACAAGGAGAAGTCATCCTCCGTGAACTGTGAGTAGGAAGCTGCGAGGGAATCGGCAGATGAGTTTGAACGTTAGGCCTTGTTTATACTGGGAATTAAGTCATTTGTGGTCAGCAACCAATGCAGCTGGGCTGCTGCAGGCTCCCAGTTCACATCAGATGACCTGACTGAAGTGAAAATCAGGGGCATGCTCAGCTGCTGCAGAGGGGTGATTCCTAGCCTGGTCGTATGCATCGAGGGTAATCCACTCCCCGTCAAATCAGGGTGAAACTGGACTGAAGCCGAACTGGTGTTCTTGGTACTCATGTTTCCAACATGTCAGATTGGAGCAGTGTTCTTTGGGCAAATGGAAAACTTCAGAGAAAAAGGATTCTGAAGAGATTGATCAAAACCATAATTTTATGGGTGTAGCAATAAACAGCCAAGCCAAGGCAGAGCTGCAGCAAAGAGCCGTTCGGAGCGGCTGCTGCTTGGTGTTTCTCAAGATCTTAAAGAAGACAGCAACTGAGATAGGGAAGTGAAGGGGGAGGGAAATCCTAAAATGCTGCCACGATCTGTCTGTGTAAATACTGCAAACATCTGCCTGCGTTTGGAAATATCCTGGGTTGTGCTCTGAAAGTATTAAGACTTTTTCCAAAGGTGATTTTATTGTCAACCACTATTAAGGCAGATTTATTTTATTTCTAGGAGGCACATGGTTAACATCTTGCTGTGCTTCTAAATATAAACTTGCTTCCCTAGTAGTATTATCCAGGTCTCATTCCTTCTTGATTTTTCTTTCTCCTTTTTTTTTTTTCTCTCTTGTTCTGCTTATCTCATTTTCCTTTTTGTCACTATCTGTGTGCATTTGGTGAGGCTCTGAGTTACAACCAAACTCAGCGAGGGTGGATTCCTTGAGTGATCTGCACCCAGACTTTCTGTGAAGTTTTACTTCTGTGGAGTTCTATATAGTGACTTTTTATGTGTCTAAGAAATGGAAACGTTTTGTCTTGTATGAAAAAAAAAAAAAGAATGCAAAAAGGAGGAAAAAAAGGAAAAAAAAAGAATGCAAAAAAGGGGGGAAAAAGAAAAAAGGGGGAAAAAGGAAAAAAGCAAAGAAAAAGGAGGAAAACATAATAAAAAGGGAAAAAAAGAAAACGAAAAAGGGGAAAAGAAAAGAAAGAGGNAAAAAAGAGGAGAAAGGGAAAGAAAAATAAAAAGAAAAAAGGGAAAAAGAAAAAAGAAAAAGACAAGAAAAAGGAAAAAGAAGAAAATAAAAAAGGGAAAAAAGAAAAAGGAGAAAAAGGGGAAAGAAAAGGGAAAAAGGGAAAAAAGAAAAAGGAAAGAAAAAGGAAAAAGAATGGGAAAAAGGACCAAAAAATGAAAAAAAAAAAAGAAAAAAGGAAAGGGAAGAAAAGAAAAAGGGAAAAGAAGAAAAGGAAGAAAGGGGAAAAAAGTAAAGGAAAAAAGGGAAAAATGAAAGAAAGGAAAGAAAAAGGAAAAAGAAAGAAGAAAAAAAGAAGACCAAACAAAAAAAGAAAAAGGAAAAGAAAGCAATATTTTTATACTGTGCTCCATTCACAGACCACATCAGAGGTATTCTAAGAATAGAATAGATCAAATATATTTTATGGAAATATAATGAGAAAAGGATGTGTTCCCAAAACTCACTCTGAACAAAGGAATGCAACATAGTCAGGAATACTTTAATGCTCCTAACAATTTTCTCATGTGAAAGGCTGAAGGAACAGTCTTGGTTTGAAGAAATCTTCCAATTCTCCCCAGGCACCCTGAACTTGAAATCAGAACTAGGAAAGCTATATATTGCCAAAAAAAAAAAAAAAAAAAGGAAAAAAGGAAAGAAAAGAAAAGAAAATGTATGGAAAAAGTGACTGAGGGCATTAACCATAAAAGAAAAATAACATCAATATGAAACATTTTGTCATGTTTCATTTCATTGATCATATATTTATTTTATGTGCTCCGGAGCGCCGAAGCTTAGATGTAACTACATTTCAGGAGCCTCATATTAGACCTGTCATTCAATTTGTGGTGAAAACTAAACAGTGAGGGGAAAAAAAAAAAAAAAAAGAAAAAAAAGAAATAAAGCAGCCTAATAAAATAGATTGCAATGATTATGTTTTGGGTGGGGTTCCAACGGGTTATGCTTAGGAACTTCAGTAACGGCACGTGGGAAATGAAATGCAACTCTAAGAGCTATTAAGGGCGCTGCCTGTGTGACAGATAGAGAAGTAGGAGGTGCACCTACAATGTAAAGTAGTGCATCTTCTCCTCAGTAATGCAATATGTTCACCTTAAATAGGCTCGTAATTAAAACTGCCAGTGTTAATTAGATCAGCCGGGTAGGAAAGATGCATTTGTATTAGATCTAATTAAATCTATTTTAAACAAGTTGAACTTACAGATTTTTTTTTTTTTTTTTTTGTCCTTTTCCATGCTCTGATACAATGGGATGGATTTCAGCTGCTTTCTCTAGCTCCAGAAGAGTGCAGAGCTCAGTTTAAAAGGCTCAGAGTTTTCGCTGGCTGATCCCAGGTGCCTGAGGTTTGGACTTTCCTCCTAGGTTAAACTTGCAGTGATTTAAAATAGAGTTGTTTCAGGAACACGGTGAGTGGGATTCAGATTATTGTTAGCACCACCTCAAGACAGCTTTTAGTAAGGAAGACAAAAGCATTTATCATCATTCAGAATCACAGAATGTTAGGGGTTGGAAGGGACCTCGAAGGATCATCTAGTCCAGCCCTTCTGCCAGAGCAGGATCACCTAGAGTACACCACACAGGAACTCATCCAGGTGGGTTTTGAATCTCTCCAGAGAAGGAGACTCCACACCTCTCCTGGACGGCCTGTTCCAGTGTCACCCTCACAGAGAAAAAAAAAATATTTCCTTGTTCAGGCTCTTGAGGTGGTGATCTTAATGTGCTTTCCTATAAATACAAGGTTAGTTTAATTAATATCTGTGTGATAAGACATATACTAAATATTACAAATATGAGTTAGCAGTGGAGAGAAGTGGGGTAGGGATAGGCACAAGCTCTGGCAGCCTCCAGCACATTCTAGCAGCTTTCTTCAGTGCTGGTGGCATTTCTCACACTAGGCATCTTTGAAGATTGCTGGTATGAAGCCCAACGAGCTAGGCTGTGTTTTCAAACCTCCTTGTTGGAGTCTGGCACCTTGTTACAGCTGAATGTTGGGAGTCTCCTTCAATCTAACGGAATGAGAGGATTTGGCCCCAAGTGGGTATGTAGCAGGCGATGCGATCTATGAATGCTAATGAAGTCCCACCAGAGTGGTAATTTATGCAATGGTATTTTATGCAGTTCAGGTCTCTGAACAGGCTTTCAAAGGTGTAGCTCCCAGGGAATAATAGCAGCGTTTATCTCTGCTCCTTATCCATCCCCTCCCTGTGGACCAGATCACAGGATGTCAGGGGTTGGAAGGGATCTAAAGAGATCATCGAGTCCAACCCCCCTGCCAGAGCAGGACCATGCAATCTATCTTAGGTCACAGAGGAATGCATCTAGACAGGTCTTGAAAGTCTCCAGAGAAGGAGACTCCACAAACTCTCTGGGGAGCCAAAGTAGAAATTAAGGGGTTGGAGCCTTCTGGCTTCTCTAAGTGCTGAACCATCGTGTTGGCCTTCCTTCTCTTGCTCCTGGTACCTTTGCATGGGCACATACCAAGTCCATTTTCTCCAAGGCAGGGTATTTTTTCACAGCAGGAGTGGTCAGGCATTGGAATGGGCTGCCCAGAGAGGTGATTGAGTCACCAAACCTAGATATGTTTAAAGGTCATTTGGATGTGGTGCTTGGAGGTTTAGGGGCGAACTTTGTAGAGTAGGGTCTTGGGTTAGGCTTAATGATCCCCAGGGTCTTTTCCAACCTGAATGTTTCTGTGATATCTCTGGACCACAAAAGTCCATCACTGAGGGTGGATCTTGAGATGGGATAATGGTTCTGGGCACAGAGAGTGGCTCTGCTGTCTCAGATCTCACCTTGAAACCTGGTAGCTAAGTGGGTCAGGATGGATGCTCATGGCTCTGTGCATTCCAGATTTCTCTTCAAAGCAACCTGAGTGCAGTGGAAACCTCCAGGAACTGAGTGCTGTGTTTCAGCTTCTAGCAGAACTGGATAAAAATACCTCATACTATATTTTTGAATCGATTTTCCTTCTCTTGGTGCAACATTTTCAATTTAAATGGCAGCAGAATGAGGCATAGAATGGGGGAAAAAAATGTATCTGAGCTGCACAACTGGGAAAAGAGCCTGGTTTTCTGATTTGGTGTCCATGTTATCCAATTAAATTTTGTCACTGCCCTGTGATTTCATGTCCAGTACAGTATTGCTTCCACAGAACAGCTAATTATGGAGCGAGATAAGTACAAAAGCACCCATATTTAATTAATATTATATAGTATATCCAAGAAGAAGATATTTTCCCCAAAATTGTTTTAATTAACATGAAAGAGAAGCTTCTGCTGACTTTTTATTGGTGGCAAGATAGAGAGAAAATTATTTCATGCTAACATTGGACTATATTTAACTTCCATCTCTCTATCTACAGAAGAAAAATGGAAAATTAGTTTATGTTAGCTCGTATTGCTCCTTTTTATCTCACAAGGGTTTCCTTCAAGTGCCATTAAATTGCGATACAATCTCCAGAATATTAGTTAGCAGATGATAAATACTTAATTTTTGTTGTGTTTGGGGTTGTGTTTTGTCCTTTCTCTGTTTCTTAGCTGAGGAGGAAATCTTCCACCTTCCAGCAACCTGATATTTTGGAGCCAATCCCACTCTGAACAGGTTGTGTGCTGCCCTTTACAAAAAAATCAAACTATCAGGAGATGCCCTTCAGCAGAAGCGTTAGGAGGACTCGGTGAGCTTAACATGTCTCGCCTGCTTAATTTAATTTGGAAAAACTCAACCAGAAAATGAAGTTATTAACAGGTTGCTACAGCCAGAGATAAGATGATGTCACCGGGAAGCAGTCAAGTGGGCTGCTTGTCAAAATAGAAAATATGTATCTGTCAGAATCCAATGATAGAGAAGCTGCGGCTGGGTGTGGGATGCAGTGAAAACAGTGCGCTAAAAACTGAAAGCTGAATCCCACCAGTCTGGAGCACAAGCTTTTAGTAACGACTGCGGTGACCAGAAATGGAACCGTTCTGGGGACGCGAACTGCACTGCTGTAGCATGGCACGGGGGACATTTCTTGGCACCAGCAGCCAGGAGCAGGCACATCAGCTCTACACCTCCGAGAAACAGAAGGGACCTCGAAAACGCGGCGATTTCAACAGACGGCTTTGAAACTAGCGTGGCCAGCAGGGCAAGGGAAGGGATTCTCCCACTTTGCTCTGCTCTCCTCAGACCCCATCTGGAGTGCTGCGTCTGGAGTACAGGATGGCAGGGGTTGGAAGGGACTTAAAATTGACCATCAAGTCCAACCCATCTGGAGTCCTGTGTACAGTTCTGGAGTCCCCAGCACAGGAAGGACATGGAACTGTTTGGTCCAGANACCATTCTATGATTCTAAACTGGGACATCGGGTATGCCGAAATGAGGATTAATAAATCTTTCCCTGGCTAACTGGAGGACCTTTAAGGCCTTAAAGTATGAAAGCAGAGCCTGTCTAGCCAACGTGATGAGCCTTTTGGTATTTGAGAGGTTGAGATCAAAGGGAGATGTCTCCAGTGTGTTCTCCAAGAACGCGTGTGTGTCGCGGCAGTCGCAGGCCTCTTCCTGCCTTCTGGTTTGCCATATAAAATTGCTGGCACCAGAAGTTTAAAGTTAATAAACTGGGGAATTTTAAATGGCAGTTTGGAGTCTCCTATGAGCAAAACAGAATAGGCTACTTAGGCAGGAATGCAGTCAAGCTCCCAAATACTGAGATGGCAAAATGAAAGAAATACCATTATAATAAATGTCAGCATTGTGTTATCATTGAATTTGGGAAATGATCCTGTTTATGTGGAGCTCCACTCACTGCAACTTGCAAAATTGAGCTTTAAGTCTTCCAGCTCTTGGGGACTGCTCACGAAACCTCTCTGTTTGCTCAGGATCTTCCATGATGCAGAGGTTCATTGTGGCTGGGGAGGCTCAGGACTAAGAGAATACAAATAAAGAATCCTAAATAAAACCCTGCTCATATGTTTAAAGGTCAACAGGGACTAGTTTGACCCCTTGATCTAGAGGCCACAGGGCTTTGTTCTGTAATGCCATCATGATGGTGGTGAGACACTGGCACAGGTTGCCCAGGGAGGTTGTGGCTGCTCCCTCCCAGGAGGTGTTCAAGGCCAGGTTGGAGGAGGCCTTGAGTGACCTGTGCTAGTGGGAGGTGTCCCTGCCTATGTTGGAGGGTTGGAACTAGATGATCCTTGAGGTCTCTTCCAACCTTACCATTCTATGATTCTATGATATTTCTAATTTATGCTTCAGCTTAAATTGCTGTTAAAGCCTCAGCTCAAGAAATTTACCTCTTCAGGAGAGCATAAATGTTAATATGTTATTTTAGGTTAATTTTTTTCCCCCCCAGCACTCAAATGTTTCTTATTCAAATTTCTTTAGTCTTGACTTCTAACCTCTAGATTTTGATCCTCCTTCTTTGTGCTCGATTAAATTTTAACACCTCTCTTGTAAACACAATAGAGTTTGTAAAACTCTTCTATGAGCTCTCCTATGAG
>WBNM01015895.1:0-12732 GCA_013399055.1 Ramphastos sulfuratus | reverse complement strand
CAAGTCCAACCCATTACCACAGACCTCGAGACTAGACCATGGCACCAAGTGCCACGTCCAAATGTGCCTTGAACACACTCTCCTGATGCAACTTGAGATGGTTTCCTCATGACCTATCACTTATTCCTTGGGAAAAGAGACTGACCCCCACTTCAACTGCACCTCCTTTTAGGGAGTTGTATAAAGCAAGATCTTCCCTCAGGCTTGTTTTCCCCAGGCTGAACAACCCCAGGTCCTTCAGATGCTCCTCAGGGAAGCAGCTCTCCTGAAGAACAAGACTTGTTCTCCAGACCCTTCACCAGCTCTGTTGCCCATCTCTGGACCTGCTCCAGCACCAAAATGTCCTTCTTTTCAACAACCACAGTGAATTTTGTTTAAAACTCATTTCAAGAATATATTGTATTTAAGAAGGCTTGCTTTTAATATCAATGCAAATAATACTACTAGAAATGGAAACAGTATTACTGGAATAGGCAGAGCCTCACTGGTCTTACAGAAAATGTCTTTTTTCTTTTTTTTTTTTTCAATATGTTGCACAGAAACCTAAGGGTTTTAAAAATTTAAGCATGGATGTGGGACAACTAAGACTCATGTTAAGAACATGATTAATTTTTTAATTTTAATTCATAACTTGTCTTGCTTGCATCAGTGGAACTACTCATGCGATTTGCAAAAGCAAGGGTTTCATTATTAATTGTTAATACCCAGGGACATTAACTTTTTTGTGTGTGTGTGGTTTTTTTTTTTTTTAATAAGAAACAAAGATACTGATGTGATTAAAAAAATAAATTGAAGCACTTAAACAATTCTTCTTTGCAAGTAAAAGCAGTCATACTCCTTTTCTCACAGTTATTTCTAAACTTTTTTTCTTTTTAATTGAAAGTCTTCTTTCTTTTTCCATCTCTTCCTGCCTTTCCCCTGCCACATTGCAGATTTGCCTCAGACAGATCTTTTTGTTGTAATTACTGCATACTTTCCTTTGAATTTTATATATATACATATATATATGTCTTTGAGGGATATCAAGTTTTGCTTAATTGCCATTTTTTCTGTTCCACCCCTTTCCTATCCTGTAGACAGCCAGCAGAATCACCAATGGACAGCTGAACCTGGCTGTCTACTGCAAGGCTTTCTGAAGTTACCACACAGTTTTAAAATGAAAGACATCTACTTGAGACATGGTAAGCATGTTTTGTTGGTTTTTTTTTTACACAGGGTGGGAAACATATGAAAGGGAGTGGGTTTGTTTCTCCTAATCCTTTGGTGGGTTTTTACTTATAATTCCACAGACTTTTTGCCCATGATTTTTTTTTTTTTTCCAGTTGTTTCAGTCTCTTTGGGATAGAGACTGCAGACTTTTATTAGTGTAGACTATGGTGTTGTTTATCTTAACTGGGATTTCTGAATTTCAGATAATACTGACTCATGCTGTACTTCAGGGTTAAGATAACAAGGAAACCAGGGAACAGGATGACTTGTAATAATCATGAATATGGCTTGCAAACAAATTATCTAGATAACTACCAGAAGATATGGTCAGTGGAGTGAATACTGTGCACGTTTGGCTGTGTTTCCTAGCAGCTAAAGAAGTACAACCTCACACAATGTACTCCTCTGTATCAGTTTCATGTTAAATACAATGTCTGAGCTATCATTCATGAAGAATAAACTTACTCTGGCACCTGCTGGGTTACACAACTGTTTTACCAGATGAGGAACAACCAGAGAAGATGGCCTATAAACAGTTAAGAAGCCAACACTTTTCTTAGCCACAGGGGCACTGGACAGGAGACTGTGGGAAAGTGACTAGACATCCATATGGACTCTGAAATTTAGGCTGCTGTATGCAAGCTTGGGATGCCTTTTGCAAGAGTAAGATAAGACAGTTGCATGAACTCATTAGTTATAGCAAATGTCACTTCCTTTTATGCTTAGTTACTTAAGATTAAAGACTGCCTTGGTTTAAGAAGACTGACTAAACATTGCATTAGCCCCCAGTTCCAGTCTTCTGAAGAGAACAAATACAGGCACACAAATCTAATTACATCTGTGAGGTTAAACACAGTTGGCTGTGCAGCAATAGCTGAGCAAACACAAAATGAGTTTGCTTGGGTACTGGAAACAGTGCAGTTGCAGTGGCATGAAACTCTGCATGTGCTAATTTCCCCTCTTTTTCAGCCTGTCATTTAGAATTTGGTCAGAGATCAAAACAGTACCCCACAGCTTGCAGTATAAATGAGATTTGGTCTACCATTGGAATGAGTCCTCAGTTTCCAAAGGCTAATCTGGTAAGGTGCTGAGTGCCTCCCACACTATCAGTTTCGGCTAAACTGAGAGTACTTGGCAATTCATTTAATTTGGTGTTATGGCTTCTTAGTTAAGATCAGGCACACGTTGGCTGTAGTGGAGGTTGTTATAGCAGGGAAGCATCAGTACCTAGTAACAGATGGTGACATGGTGAATCATATTTACTGTTGCAGAAAATGGACTAAACTGAGTATTTTTAGCAAGGTAAATATTTTACAGTTTGCGTACTTTCTGGTATGACTATGTGCAACTAAGAAAACGCAATCTGGGTATCGGCAACAGAGTTCTGTTTGGAGGCTTTTTAACCCTGTATTGGCTCAGCAGGTGAGAAATTTGTCAGGTGAGAAGTTCGGCTGTGGTAAATGACACCAGTAACACTACAGACTTCAGAAACAGTCTCGACTACTCTTGAGCCATTCACTAAACATTATGGTCTGCTACTAAACGTGAATTGTGAGGAGCAGTGCTTACGTGCCTGCTGTCCATAGGCTGTAAATCCAGCTATTCCGTGAGCATAACGAAGCCATCCAGGTTCCCTATTGCAGTGAATGGGAGCCGTAAAGCTCCTGGGAAGGCGATTTAGCAGAATTGTAAAGGCAGCACAGCCCACGGCGAAGTAAAGAATAGACCCGCAATTCTACCTCTCACTTGGTGCTTATCTGCACCCCTGCGAAAGGCACCCCAGGCTGACTGGCAAATAAATCATTTGTTATGCACGATGGTGCATGGCACCTTCAGCGCTGATCACTGCTTGACCTTAGAGTGCAACTCTGATAAGAGACACTTGCAGAGATGTCAAGCGTCAACATCAGTCTATGACTGTATACTTACAACTCTCAACTCCTGCAGAAATATTCCAGCTACTGGGCTGCAGAGCAATCAAGATGAAGACCCCATCACTTGCCTTGCTGAGCATTGGCACTGTGCAGACACTAATGCCCACAGCTCACTGCAATAACAAGGATGCTGGCAGCAAACATAGTTCCCTTTCTGCATCTGTTTGTGACTGATACGAGAAAGTCGTGAATAAAAGGTTTGTAAGTATTCCTGCTTGCCTCTCTTGTAAAACTCCGGTTTCTGTAAAGGAAACTCCATTTTAGTCCTCTTCCTCGTGATGCAAACTGCCAGTAGTAAGGTGGAAAAGCAGAACGGAACGGATAGGGTAGAAAGACATAGGAGTTGAAAAGAGAGAATAATGAGATGCACTAGGGGAAAAAAAAAAGGTCTCCATGGTGTAAGAGTTAGTGAGGGAAGGAACAAGAGAAATGAGGCTAAGGGGCACATCTTGGATGATGAGATGACAATTTTGAGATAGGAAAAACAAGAACAATTTAAAGCATCATTATACAGCAATGTCCAGAGTTACAAGAAATTTTGGTGTTATTTGGGACTCATGATGAATATTTGTTTAACACTTGTCATGCCAGGAGTCACAGGCTTAGCTATTGCAGGCCTCATGACATCTGGAAGGATGAGTACTTTGGTCTTTGATGGAAAGTTAGAGGTTGCTGTCATAATAACCCACACATCTGTGTGTACCACCTCTATGTACCTCCTTTTGTTTTGTTTGAGGTGAATATTGCTTCTATCTAATACATTATAAAAACATAAAAAGCCAACCAAATAACCAATCAACCAAAAAAAACCCCAACCCAACTGTTTTGGAAATTTCAACACCAAATTGAAACAAAACAAAACAAAAAAAAACAACCAAAAAACCCTCTCAATTCTTGGGTACATCAGTTTAATTTTTTGGTTTGGGGATTTTTGTTTTTTTACTGCATTACTAATCCAAGAAAATGCAAATAAAACATGTTATGTTAAAATATATTAGCTGAAATTTATTTTCACCCCCTACTTTAGATGAGACAGCTGAAAAAAAATCTTTGTTTTTTAAGCTTATGGTGCACAGGTGATCGTTTAAGGTAACATTTCATACTGTAATCTGTAAGTAATTAGTTCATTTTTTTTTTCCACACAAAAATGCTTGCAGGACAGAATTAAGCTGTATTTTAAAGTCATGTTAGTAATTCAACTTTAACTGTCAAAAGCAAGGTTTTTTTATCAATGAACTGGTGCTAACTCACTCCAACAATCAGTTAAGATGCTTTGCTCACAGTGACCTTTACTCTTAAATCATAATGGATCCAATTTGCTAGAGTGTTTTTAATACAGCTCATCACAGACTTACAGTGATGACTCAAAACAAGCCAATCTGTTTATATGTTCACCATGATCTGAGTGGCTTTGTACTCTGTTGTGGACTGCTGTTGCTAAGGATTGTAGCTACATGGAGTGGCATTGAATACTTGGATGGACAGCTGAAAGCAGTGGTGTAGAGGACAGATGGTATCTGTCTAAAACTGGCTTAAAGAAAATGAACTACAAACAGTATTTACTTCAACAGTACATCAGGATATTAGATTATAGCTGCTAATAATACAGTTAAAGTTATACTAAAGCCTAAACACATTTTTATGCTTCGTGTCACTTCACTGCTGGTGGGAACCCCAAAGCACTGCTTTTACATCTCTCAGAACTTATTGACTACGTTCTTGGACTTTAATGACACAGTGTCATTTAAAAAATAACTAAATAGCAGTCTTGTTTTGAGGAAGCTTACAGGAAGGGTAGGATTGTATTTTATGCTCTAAGAATGGGATGGTATTGATCCTTTAAATGTTCTGCCTCCCAGAGCTCAATGTCTTGCTGGTGTTAGTGAGCTTCACTCTGTTGGCGACAGGAATAGTCCTTGAAATTGGAGAAAATGAGAGGTTTAGTTTGTGTGTGCTACATTTTCATCTGGAGCAAACAAATATGGAGACAGATTTCTGTTACTGTTTGGAGGGCTGATGGCAATTGTGGTTTGGAGGGTTTGGGATTCTTTTCCTTCTCTCTACTGATTGCTCTCCTGTATGAAAAATATCAAACAGATGCCATATCATATTGTCTTGAGTACTGTGTGTCCCCACAAGGCCATGTCTGCATGTTTTTTATTTTTCTTTGGGATTCCAATATGTGTTTAGATGTAAGAGGAACATAATAAGAAAAATATGTTAAGAATGTACTTCGGGACAGAACAGGCTATCCTGATGCTTACCGGAACATTTCTGACAGCTTTACTAAGAGGTGTTAAGGATTTCACCTAGCATAAAACCTAAAAAAATTAAAAGAAAAGAAAGAAAAACCCCAGCAATGAGCAGAAACTAGCTAATCTGTGCATTTCTTCAATAACTTTCTCAGTCAAGACTCACACATTATGGAAATGTATNCCTGGAAGCCTTCTCTTCTGGAGGCTGCAGAGCCCCAACTCTCTCAGCCTATCCTCAAAGCAGAGCTGCTGCAGCCCTCTGAGCATCTTCGTGGCCCTCCTCTGGAATATTCACTGTGTTGTTTCTTTCTCTCTAGACATAATTTTCCCTGTTACATTTTTGAGCCAATCACATAAATTTTATAATAAAGTAGCTCCACAGATTTAGATTTCTTTCTGCTTACAAACGTTTTCAGGCTCCTAGGAGTGGAAGCAAAAAAAGTTACTTGTGTTTTTTACTTTGTTGCAGTAACATACAATCTACAATACAATCTAACTGAACTGACCTGAAGGCAAAAGTGGGAATTACAGGAGCCAATTCATGGGACTGAAAAAAAGCAACTGGAAAGACATGTGTTGAATTCTCTTGAGCCAAGACCATTGCTTCCAACATCTACTCTTCTATTGCTCATGAAATTACTTGTAAAGCTCTTTGGAAAGACTCTTCCAGAGGGTGGTATAATGCACATCGGTAGAGGGATTACAGCATGCACATATTTTTGCAGTAACACAGTACATGGATGTCAGCAGGCTGACAATCTCTACAAATTTAGGGATCAACTCTGAAGATTCACCTTGATTTTCTAACACTTCCATTTTCAGTATTTTAATGAAGACAATGTGATGTTAAAAGTACACTGACATTGCTGCTGCTAGTTCTAGAGTCATCAGGTGAATCAAGGGCCAGGCTGGCTATGAATCTAGATATTTAAGAGCCATTTGAAATAAATAAGAACAAACAAAAAAACAGACAACCTGATTTCCAGACTGCATGTTCTATTCAGCTGACAAAATCAGATACCAGCCTTATCAGTTTTTTTCTGAAGACAGTTTCTTTGTAGATGAGTTTTCCATTCACTGTTACCAAGCCTAGGAAAATAGATTGAGGCTTAAAAAGGTGGTCAACACTTGTTGACACGACACTGAGAAAAGACTATGGTCAGAATAAGATGTGAGCAGAACTGTCAGATTATATATCCTGTAACTATCAAATAACTTCCCCTCTTTCAGATCCAGGTGGGTAGGATAACAGAGACCTTTCTCTAAAAGATTCAGCACCAAAACTCCATCATAATAAATTAAATTCTGATTACAGCTTCTGACTGTGATTAAGGGGAAGGCAGCAAATATGGCTGTGGATGGCCCAGCTTGAATAGCCAGGAAAAGTATGATCTAGAAAAGCATCACTTGTCAACCAAGCTGACATTAACTTAGTAGAATGACAGCGTCTACTTCTGACTGCCATTGACAAATTCTGTATCTTGTCTTGGGAAAGTCTTGCTGCAGTAGAAGAGAACGTAGTGAACAGCACTGAAAAGTCATCTGGAAATGTCCCTTTAAATTACTTTCTTAGAGGTAAAGTTCTATCACGTGAAGGATTCTTGTTCTCTTTAAATGCTACCTGGTCGTCTTACCATTTCCTTTCTGTTCCTTCAAGCCCCAAATCTGATCAAGATAGGCACACAGAATCTTTTATCCTCATTTTAAAAAGCTATTTCCACTTAAGGAAACGCTCGTGTTTATCCCCTGCTTGAAATCAACACTACATGATTAATACAGATTTAATGAAAAAACAGTAAAGCAACTGAGATCAACAATGAGCAATTCATGGGGGCTGCTTAGAGCTGGGTGAATACGTTAAAAAAATAATTTAGTGAACATTCTTTAACCTCTTTTTAAATAAGAGTGATTTCTACTACATTGACAACGTTTTACTAATTATTCATTTTGCACTTTGATTTTGCAGACACGGCCATTCCTCCCGAGTTACAATTACTTGTATTGCACTGGCGCCCAAAGGCTCTCGCCTGAATTAGCGCTGGCTGCTAGGCACAGTACTGACAGTCCCAGTCCTGTCCCTATGCCGTGGGCTTCAGAGACAGCTTTGCGAGAGTCCGAAGGGAGAGAAGTGCGATTGAGACCCGCGGTGATCAAAGAGGGCCTATAAAAACCGTAATTACTGCCCCATGGTCGCCAGGACGGAGGGGCGGGCATGCAGGGGATGGCATTCTGCTAAAAGGTGAGCTGCCAGATTTTCCTGCCCGGTAAGGGGCACCCGAGAAGGTCCTCTGCTCGCCGTGCCGCGGTTATCAACGCTGGCCAGGGCTTGCGGGCAGGAGCCGTGAGAACGCAAAGAGCGCGGAGGTCAGCGAAGGGGACCGGCGCAGGCTACAGGCGTCGGAAGCCGCCTGCAGCACCCGCCCCGCTGGCAGCCGCTGCCGGGGGAGAGCGGCACGGCCCAGCCACGGCCGGGAAGGGTTTCCCTCCCCGGCCAAAAGGCCAGCACGCCCCGCTCCCTCTCCCGAGCCCGGCGGCCACCGCCCGGGCGGCTGTGAAGCGCCTCTCTCGCCCAGATGAGCCGGCGGCGGCCTTGCGCAGCGCTGTGCCGCTTGCTTCCTCCCCGGTGCCGACCTGGGGGCCGCCTCGCCGCCCCGACCACTTGCCATTTGTATTTCTTCGTCGCTCGGGAGGAGGCGGCAGCCTGTGCCCGGGGCCGGGGCGGGAAGGGTGGGCGGCGGGGTGGGGTAGAGGGCTGGCGGCGGGTTGTGGCCATNCGAACCAGCCAACCAACCCCAAAAAACCAGAGGGCGTGGGGGGTGGGGGGATCCCGTGTCGCCACCACTACCCGCCGCTGGATCCATTGTGAAGGAAATTGCCATTCGCCGGCAGCGGCGGCACATCTGGGCGGGCACATCTGGGCATGCAACATCGGCTCCTGCCGTCTTCCTCCGTCCTCCAGCCGGTCGAGCGGATCCCTCTGGGCCTCCAGGGAGACTCCTGCCTGCCAGCCCCGGGGTCCATCTTTCGGACTGAATATTAAAATCTGGCAGAGCTGGGGGCGGGGTGGGGTGGAAATAAAGGCTGCTTTTTTTTTCCCCTGGGATTTATTTCATGGGGATGTGTTCAAGACAAGAGAGGATTCAGAAGGATATTGACGTTGTGATCCAAAAGTGCAAGGCGGAGAAGGACTGCCTGTTTGCAGGTGAGTTTCTCTCCCGGGCTCCTGGTTGGCGGCGCGGAGGCTGCTGTCGCTGCCGCCGCCGCCGCCGCCCGCTCCGGATCCCCCCCTCCCGCCCGGGCTGTGCCCTTCGCCGCCGTTGTCGGCAGTGGGGGCTGCTGCCGGGCCGGCGTGTCCCTTTTCTCAGCCTCTTGCTTCCTCATCCCGAGGGCATGTGAGGGCAAGTGAGACCAGGCGCCGCCCGAGAAACGGGTCGGGTCGGGGGGGACCCCGAGTCAGAGAGCACGGTAGCGGCTGCACGCCAGAGCCGAGTGGGTGCGGGTGCGAGTGCGAGTGTACGTGTACCGTTTGCATGCCCCGCGCCTCCTGGCGCAGCCGGCAGCGGCTGAGGCGAGCGCCTAGCCGAGCTCAGCCCCGCTGCTGTTGGTTCCGCCGGGCACCGTTGGCTCCGGCGCGGCCGTTTCCCGGGCGGTCAGGCTCCTGCCGTCCTCCGTGCCTGCCCGTGCGGGCTTCAGGGTCGGGGACTTTGCCAGCGATAAACGTGCCCTCTTTTCCGTGAAACACATCCCCGGGGTTTCGTGGCTTCCTTGGCAGTGCCCGTGCCGTGCCGGCCGTGCCCAGCCGTCGCAGAAGCCCGGTTGGCGGCTGCCTGTTGCCGTTTCTGACAATGGAAATCCCTGCCGTTGCCATAGCACCGGGCACTTGTTGCGAGGGGCTGGGGGGAGATGCTGCATTTCCTCTGATTCACCCTGACACCGTCCTCCACCCACTCCCGTGTCGGTAGCTGAATGCTGATCTGTAAAACATCGGCTATTTCAACCACAATAAAGACGAGTGGTAATAACACAGTTCCTTGTCTTTCAGATTTCAGGTACTCAGACTCCACGTTTACCTTCACCTATATTGGAGGCTCCAAAAGGTACTCTTTGTTTTTTTACAGTAATGACTCCATTTCCCTCTGGCAGTGAGGTGCAGTGGTTCAATATCGTGGCAGGCTGTTTTGTTTCCTTTCATTTTGCAAGGGAGATCGGTAAACCGTCTGCGTGAGCAAACGTAAACTGAGGAGGACATGTCAAGGGAGGTGATCAGAAAGGTGATCCTGGTTGTCAGAGGCTTAGTCCTCTGAGTGCTGCTCTGTGAACCTTCACTGTTTCTCTTTTTTGGTTTTTGTGGTTTTTTTTTTTTTTTGTAATTGATGCAGGTGTGTAGGATTTCTGCTGCACGTAACCTTAACAAATACAAGCATCAACATATGATACAAAGTTAACCCATGTTAAAGAACTGGGCAAAGTTGTGATTTTAATAACGCACCGAATTTCACAAGATCAGCACCTTGTTCTCTAGCATGAGAGCCATATTTAGCCCCTTGACAGACGCAAGGCTGTCTGCAACTGACCAAACCAGATTCCTGATGTATCAAGTGAAAACTCAGTATAACTTACATATAAGGCTAAAAAATGTGTTTATATATAGACTGTTACTTTCAGTGTTATTTTCAAGTGCTTCCAAGCTTTAGGTTGTAAACTTAGATTGTGCATGTACACTTTTTTCTTTTTAAATTACATTTCAGCATTTGTTGTACTTGCCTGTTTTCAAAAGGAAATATACATAAAGGCTTGGACACATCCTTTTAATTTCCCTGTCTCTTAATTACATTTTACTTAATAAGCTGTTAACAGTCTGTACTCTATCATTCTCTTACCTCGTAGCTGAATTTTATTAGACTTGGCAAGAAATCTTGGGTTACATTTTTTGTTGTTGGTTTGGTTTTTTTTCTTTTGGATGTTTTTTCCTCCTCAGTTAATCTGATAACTTTGACGGTTGTTTTTCTTTCCCAGGGTACATCAGGTTAAAGTACTGTATACCTTGCCAGCAAACCTTTCAGTGCAGACACTGTGCTCCCCACAGCCATCAGCTCACTCCCTGTGCATGTTCAGGGTCTGGATGCAGGACCATGCTCCCAGGTGGTCCCAAGGCTGTGAGATTGGTCTGAAAAATATCTTCCAACCTCACTACCCTTCCTTTCCTTATTAATGGAAAAGACAACTTCTGTTGTTGAAACTAGTGGAGTAGAACAGTTCACCCAGTAGCTGAGAACTGATGTGGTTTTAGGTTGCTTACAGTATATTGTCACGTTTAGTGTTTCAGTATGTGCTTTGTTGTGGTCTTTCTGGTGATTTCGAAAGGCTGGATGCAGTAAAAGTTACCTACAGAAATATTGTTTGCCATGTCATTAAATCAATTACGTTTGAAAGCTACTTTCTAAACCAAACAGTGCTGCAAGAGACCAGGAAGTGAAACCTGTCTATTGTTTCCATTTTTGAAGCCGAATAAAATAAAACAAGCCTCGGGGTGTGACTGATGGGAAACCACCTCTTTTAGGGTTGTTGAAATTAAACATTGTCACTTCTAGAAGGAGAGTAAGAAGATGGCCTTGAGTTTTAACTGGGGGTCTGTATCTGTTTAGGAAATTGTTGACTGTGAGCTAGTCTCAGGACCTTGAAATAAAACATTGTCACTTCTAGAAGGAGAGAAAGACGATGCCCTTAAATTTTATCAAGGGTCTGTACGTATTTAGGAAACTGTTGACTGTGAACTAGTCTCAGGACCTTGAAAGTTCAAACTGGATTGAGAAACAAACATCACGGGTACAGAGGCTCATGGTAGTGAGTTATTGCTGAAGAGCATGCTTGATTTTCACTTTCGTTTTCATGTTTTAAGGACATCTAAAAAGCGTCCTTTAAGGTAAAGGTTTCATGCGCTCTGCTCGTATCGTGAGTTACAAAGACATTTTATGTTAGCACACTGCGCTGTGCTGAGTGACAAATTTGCAGTAAGCTCTCTTGTGAAGTGTGTAAAATGAAAACCTTAAGTCTTGATTATTAAGAGCCAAGCTTCAAAGATGAATTTGGTGCTTTTCTCCTTAGAGAAGGTGATGGCTGAGCAGCAGCTGTGCTGCAGTCTGTGCAGCATCTGAGCAAGTCTCCACTACAGGGTCAACAGCAGTGGCTTGTGTGTGGCAACAATTTAGAAGATCACAAGACTTTCTGAGGAGGTTTTTCTTGAATTTGGCTGTGTTGTGGTTTTTTTTTTTTTTTTTTTTTTTTCCTTACTGCCACTGCTGCAGCTGTGGATTTCCTAAGTGGTGACCCCAGTTTTTTTTGACTGCTGCATTGAGGAATTGTCCCTACGTGACAAAACCTCTGTTACAATCGCACACTTTGACTGTCAGCCAACAGGCCTTGTCCATCTGTGTCAGATGGTCAGCCTGATGGTTTTGCTTTTGGGGCTGACAGGAACACAAGCTTTTGAGTAATGGGCAAAAGAGATGGCTGTTCATTGGATGGGTGTTCAAACTGAGAAACAGATGTAAATGAGTAAAAGTAGAAATGATGTGTAGGGGAGGTTACAGTGCTTTAGCACTGACTAGCCATGCTTGGAGCAAAGTCTTTTTCATGATTTGTTTCCTTTAGATGTTGCTTTAGGTCAGTGTGCAGTATAGCTTTGTTTTAGCTGTAGCAGTTAGATACAAGAGCAGAAGCACTGAAAGCAGGCAATGTTTTCTGTGAGCAGAAGTATTAAAGACTTTGTCTTACCCTTGCATAAAGGCAGGTGACAATCACTTAGAATTTTCTGCTGCATGCTGTAGTTGGCTCTTGTGCCCATTGTAAAATTTTCAGTTGTCTTCAGAAAATTAAAGCCAGATTCTCAGTAAAGCAGCAGAATGCCATGGAAGTCAGTGTACAAGTCTTACTTCAGTTACAATGGGAACCAGAGTTTGATAGTATTTGTTTTTTAAATTGTTAAGTTTATTCCTGTGAGACTTTTTTTGTTCTTGGGGCAGTTTCTTGGAATTTTAACCGATTTTCCCTATTGCTTGGATTGATTTCAGAGCCTCTTCCTCTATTAGTACTATTCCAATATTGAGGTAGTACATAACCATGGTGCAGATCACTCCAAATAGATAGGCTTGATCCATGCCCAAACTACGAGTTCAAGTTCAGAGGTTCCAGGGAAAACAACTAAGAACTATTTTCTTTGGATTTTTAAAATTTTATATAGAGACTGGTTCCAACATTTCACCTTTAGGTGATATTAAGCTGTTACATTGTGTAGGTAATCTATGTGTAAAAGAGCATCTCCCCAACAAAGAGAG
>WBNM01015891.1:0-14656 GCA_013399055.1 Ramphastos sulfuratus | reverse complement strand
CCCGTGCCGCCGCACCGGCAGCGGCAGCGGTGCGGAGAGCCCGAGCGGCGGGAGCCGGCGGGGGGAGGCCGGGGGCGGCGCTGAGCCGCAACCGCAGCAGCTGCCGGAGCTGGGGCGGGCTTCTCCGCTGGCGGCGGTGGGTGGGCTGGGAGTGGGAGAGCGAAGAGCGACTGTGCTGCCAGGGGAGAGGAGGAGGGTGAGAAGGGGTGGGGAGGAAGACGATCCTCTCCCTGCCCCCTGCGCTTCACTAGAGCCACATCTCGGGGAGCACGGCCTGGCTACCTCCTGCCTCTTAAGACCCCTGTGAATGTAGCCGGTCGGGCTGGGGCGACTGACTCCTGGACATGCTACACCACCCCGGCTCTCACTCCAGAAAAGCAGTACTTCTGTCTCACTTGGTCTCCCCGGGCTGACCAAGACAAGGGCCACTGGCCTGTTGCAGAGCTTACAACCAAGCACTCGCTCACGGCTCCCCATCTGGCACTGAGCATTGGGCTGCCTGTACCTTCAGGCTGTCCTTAAGTACATTGATGTACGTGGCTTCTGTCCGACCAATTTCCTGAGCTGAGCCAGAGCACATGGTGAGAGCTCTGCGTTGATGGGATGGTAGTTTTAAACTGATGGGAATAGCCCTGAAGTTCCGACTTCTATGGAAAGCAGCAATCAGGGCCTTTATTGACTCACTAATAACGGCCTTGAATTGAGCTAGACTGGTTGGATGTGTCACAGCACCTGCACTGATGACTTAGCACATCGTGTTTCAAGGTGGCTTGGTGCTTGGCATCACCATCACTGCCAGTGCCCATGGATGATGAGCCAAGTGCTGCCTGTCAGTAGTGTGAAGCATACTGAGTAAGTTATACCTACAAACAGCTGTGTTAGCTACACTTTGTGACAGATTCCAAATAGCTTGACTGCTGAAGGGATTTCTAATCAATGCATGGGGTTGAATGAAGCCCAAATGCTTAGTACTGGGAAGGGACATTAGGGACCAAAGGAGAACCATAATACATGTTGGTGCAGGCTCCCTAAGGAGCCCAGATCCAATAAATGTCACTGTCTGCTCTTGACTACAAAGAGAAATTGGTCTGGGCTACCAGGAGAATTCATGCTTAAATGTGAAACAAAGAAATAATTGTGAAAGGGAAGGGCAGAACTTGAGGTAGATTGCCATGAAGTCTTCTTTACATACATAGCAGTAATGAAGAGGGAGAGCATAGGAAGAAGAATCACAGCAAAGCATTGCTGCCAGTGGCAACTTGGAGTGAGGGGGCACAGATGAATTAATTTTCTTAAAGCATGATCCAAACAGAGGGGGAAAAAATAACTGGAGGCTATGCAGGCTTTGGTATACACACTTGATACTTGAGCAGCACAGAACTGAACTAGCACAACCTCTAAAGTGGGCTAGCATCATGCAGGCGTTCCTATGGTCTCCCACACTGGTTGCTATCCTGCTTTAAAGTTCATGTTCCTGTTGTTACCTGCATGGCTGGGTCACAGCTAAGAGGAGAGACACCTGTCTCTACTGCACCTGCTTTCTACTTCACTGACATTGTGTTTTCAGTGCTAGGATACGTTTGCCACCATTCAATTTTGCGTCAGCACTCCTCGCATTCGTTGCCTTCCTCTAACTCACCTTGTCATGGTATACAACATCAGATGAGGCTGAACGTGCACAGTGCTCTCTTGGTGTCAATTCAAGAAGGTCAGTAATTAGAGCAAGAAATGTGAGTGTTCAGAAGAACAGCCCAGCGTGGAGGGCAGTGAATGGGCTGCATGGAAGCCTGAGGACCTCTCATAGTAGGTTCCAAACAGCCCTGTGCAGTGCTGCCTGTGCTTAGTCTGAGCAGCTTGTGGGCCTCTGCTGAGGCACTTGGCCCAGGCACTGCAGCATTCCCTATGTCACACAAAGCCACAGAACTGCCATTCCACTGGGACTGCTCCCCATGATCTACATCCCATGTTAATGCCTCAGAGCATTGCCTCCACACATTGCTGCCTCTGCAGTGGTTCAGGGGATACTTTGCTCTGCAGTGCTGGCCCACAGCCACCTAGCATGGCAAAGTGGCAAGCTCTTGTGTGACAAAAGCAATGCAACACCACTCTCAGCTTAGTCTGAGGTCATTCAAGATGCAAGAAGACAGTAAGCAGCAAACCACCTCTCCTTTCCTTGCCAAATATGTGCCCATCATGCTCGTTTTGCTCTCCAGTCTCTGAAGGTGTCTGGATTTTGTCAGAGATGAAAGTGCTGCACCTGGGTTCTGCCACTGATCTCCCTGTTTCTTTCACTGGCAAGGCTTTCTGGTTTTGACAAATTCACCTGCCAAAGAAAAAAAAGCCATAGCCAAACAATTACTGTGACTGCAATTTGGTACAGCCTCATAACACCTTGCTTAGGGCTCTGTTGGATCACCTCAAGCATGAGGCTTGAGGCCATGGCCAAGCGCAGTGTTTGCTGTCAGTGCTGGCTTTGCCATCAATGAGTCAAAGCAGGGCTTGGTGCTGAGGTTGCCCTGTTCAGGGTCAGGGTGATAGCATGGGATTTGGTTTTTGGAATGACACCATCTGTGTCTCTGAATTTATTTTCCACTGAAAGGCTGGGTTAGATGGCAGTGTATGTGATCTGAGATGGAGGGTAAAACCACATGCTTATGTCCTGGATCCTGGCCTTTAAGATGGGTACACTTACCTGATCCTTCTCAGGGTAAGTCACTGCTTGTGTCACTGGTATGACTAACGTGTGGTCAGTCTTGAGGCTTAGCTAAATTGGTCTTCCTACTACTACATTTGCCTGTTCCACTGAAATAAAACATTTCCACTTCTACGAGAGTACGTGGTGTGAAAACCAAGCATCCACCTGGACTGCTAAGGGCAAAAGCCCTCATGCAGACAGGGCTGCTTCTGCCCTACCTGTGCAGCAGACAGTGACAGCTTTGCCTCATTAACTTTCATGGTGCCATAGACTGGATGTGTTCACTTAGCTGCTCTGGCAGTCTGCCCACAGGCACTCGAGTCTCTTCTGCTTTTGGTCCAGATGCTCATTTCACAAAGGTTTGGGTGTGTTTCTTGCTGGACTGGTGTCTGTCCCACCTGCTGGAGTAAGTGCAATTGGATGAGCATTCCTGAGCTTTGGGAGACAATGGGCTGTCACCAGCATGGCCTGTGGGAATGGGCTGTGACACACTATCCGGGTAAGCTCAGCCCAGGGGAGTGGAGAAGTGAGGCACCTGGGGAGAGTTGGGTGCTAAGTGGGCCTGCCTGGGCTTGCACCTCTTGTACTCTGGGGAGTACAGTCCTGCTAGGCTAAAGCTGCATGAGCAAGGCAAGAGGAGCCTTATGCAAATGTTATCCAGAGACCAAAGAATACCTGCTGGGGATGGGAAGATCTCTGCTTCCAAGGTAGCCAAGTGGAAATGAGCCTGCAGCTACAGGGCAAGGGATGAGCAGGGATGGGTGAGTACTGGGAAGGAGGGTGGGAGCTCAGAGGTTTTCCTCGGGCTCGGCATAGGCTTCAGCAGGGCAAACACAACCCAGACTAACAGGTGAGAATAAGCAAAGAGCTTATTTGTTGGGAAAGAAGCAGGAATTGTTCCTGTATGTTAAAATGGAAGTGAAAGGAGAAATGTCTTTGACTCGGGAAAGCACTGAAGAGCTTTTTGTAACGCAGTGTAGGATGAGCTATGACAAGCTGCTGCTCCCTGTGTGATCCAGTTAATGCAGTGTGCAGCCTTTGGAAGTGTTGGTGCTTAACCATTACTGTTAAAACATTAAAAGGCTAAACTATAAATAACTTCTACTCTTCAGCAGCTCAAAAGCTCCATTTCTGGCTTCTTCCTGTGTTTATGTGTATGCCTCTATATGTATGTATATACATAGCTTTAAAGGCAAGCAGCAGACAACTGGGTTTTGTGAAACAGTCATAACCAAGTATCTGAAATGCTGCCACTTCTAGCTTACACTACTAGAGGAAACAAGTAGTGTGCCCTCAAAAATACCCCTGCTGGGAGAAAGACAAAACTTTTTCAAGGGCAGAACTTAAAAAGAAACAAAATAATGACTCAATTTCTTGGGGGAAAAAAAAAAACAAAAAAAACCAAAAGTAAATATATGCCTGAAATAAAGACCAGAAATGAAATTCCTAATTATACCCTGCAGTAAGCTGTCAGAAACTGGCAGCAGTGGGAGGAAAAGAGGCAAAGCTGAGCTCACTGAGTTTGAGCATTATCTGCTCTAAGCATACTTAAAATGCTTTTTGTGTGGGCAAGGAAGGTTCTGGGATTCACAGAATCACAGAAGGTTGGGGGCCTGCCAGAGCAGAATCACCTACGNAACTCCCTCAGGCTCTCCTCGTAAAGAAGATATTCCTTCACCATTTTCTGGCACATGCTTTGTACTGCACTTATCTAAGCCGTTCAGACAGTCAGGGTTGAAGTTCCAGGCAAGCATAGAAGGGTTTCACCTGTCCAGCACAAATATTCAAAGGCCTGGGTTTGTTCACCTCTGGATGCAGAGTCTTTGTAACTGAACTGCCCATCCAGGATTAGGCTTTGGGGAATACAGACACTTTTCAGAGGGTACAGAACTGTCAATCTATGGCTCGTACTTACATTTCAGTTCAAAGAATTTCAATACCAGCATCAAATGTGAAGAGATTTTTTTTTTTCAATGCTTGCAGTGGAGTACAAGTTTGGAGAGTGAAGAGGATTTGGCAATTATTATTTTGTACTTGGTCTTAGTAAACAGTGTGTACTGCAGCTGACTTTGAGGAGAAGGTGAAAGCTCTTATCTGAACTTACTCAAAGGAGAGAGCAGATTGATCATATTAAATGAGAGAAAAAGGCTTTCTTGATGGAACGGTTTGGTTCCTAGGGAAGATGTAGTTTGGTACCTAGAGATGTAGCTGCCTTGCCAGTGTGGGGGTTTAAAATGTTGCAAACTGGATCTGTAAAAGTCTTTAACTGCCCAATTTTCATCAACTTGACCAAGTGGCTGCAAAAATCCAGGAAGAATTGTGCTTTTGTAACTGAGGTTATGTAGATTTGATAAAGGAAGACTTCGACTGTGCCCCCAAAGGGCCAAAGGCTATACCTGGGTGAGGAGGGAACTTGCTTAACTTGTGTTCAAGGCATACCAAAATCCATAGACAAGCACTTCACAGCGCTTACCCTGGCAGCCATTTCTCACTGCATCCACCTGGGTGCAAAGTCCAACTTGAAGAGGGCTCTGAAGTCCCTTTCGTTCAAGTTGTCCCTTCTTCAGCATTTCCCGATGCCAATGTTTAACTTTGCTCCTCATGTTGGTTAAGAATTTCTATGGTAATCCAGCTTCCAGCTAGGGCTATCTCCTGTGTAGGACATCTTAACCCTAGGCTGCCCTTTTGCTTTGACAGTTATTAAAACCATTCATTGAAAAGGCTTTGACTTTATTCTGCCTACCTAAACTTTGATATGCTCTATCCTGGGCAATTGTTCCGACTGCTGGAGAACTGGATAAGAGCAGAAGGCTGCTGTAGTGGTTTAGGGCTCATTGGAATAGCACAGAATCACAGAAACATTCTGGTTGGAAAAGACCCTCAGGATCAAGTCCAACCATTATCCCTACTCTACAAAGTTAAACCATATGCCCAAGCACCACATCCAAACAACTTTTAAACACATCCAGGGTTGGTGACTCAACCACCACCCTGGGCAGCACATTCCAATGCCAGCAATTTCCCAATTGCTGGGGAAAAATTCTTCCTAATGTCCAATTCTAATAACAGAAATTAGATCATTGGTTGTGAAATAATAACAAAGTCTGTATCATCCATTGGTGTGCTAAGAGGTATAAAAAGCCAAAGTATACACAATTTTTTCTTCTTGGCTCTTGGGCACTGGCTCTGTCAGCTTCTCTAACCACCCTTGGCTGCCCAGCTAACAGGTGAGCCTTGCTGGCTGTTTTCTATCTGGGGAGAGAGGGAGGCCTTGGCCCCTTCTAGGCCTTTTTTGTCCAGGAGGAAGTTTGGATTTCTGTATTCTTTCTAGATTGTATATAACTGTAAATACATGAACACATATTGTGTATATATGCTTGTAAATGTAGCTTTGCTGTAAATAGAGCTGTAGCTTACTTCCAAGCTGGCTGAGCTAGTTTGCCAAATTTCACTTGAGGGGAGGAGGAAGTTCCTAACCCACTACAGCTAGTCAGTGCTATTTATTATTATTTATTAGAGGTTGTGGCCATAGGTAATTTCTTCAGGATGTAGAATACAGTTCAATTCCTCTCTGCTTGAGAATGGGAATCCTTGTCCAGTCATAGCTTGTGATGGGTCTCTTCCCTACTACAGAGGGACTCATCTCATCTCATCTCACTATAGCAGATGCAGAGCTTACAAAGAATCACAGTTTGGCCCTGTCAAAAGAATTGCTGGAAGGGTATCTGTCAGGGTGATTTCCTCAAGAAAACCTGTGAACAGCTTGACAAACAGAACAGAAGACAGAATCTGTCCTGATAAACTTCTAGGGTAGAGATGAGAAAGAGACCAGGATAATACTCAAGAAACGTACACACATCAAGTTTAAATCTATTTCAAAGTAAATATCTTTTATTATTTTATGTATGTGCTAGATCAAAGGATCAGCTCCAGAACTGGGTTGAAATCAATAGGAAATCTACAATAATCACAGCTCATGATTTCTCTGTGTAATATGGAATCACTCTGCTACAGGGCACAGCTGAAACATTACTCATTTACTGGAGAAAAAAGACACACTGGGATTAAGAGTGGAAGAAAGGAGACAGTAGTGTTGCATGAATCCCTGAATGCCAGGCTAGTAGTTGCATGTCATACGGAATAAAGAAACTCTCTCTTCACCATGTTATTGCATGACATAAAGGCTCTCTGCTTCAGATCCAAACCAAGGTCCATCCCTCCTCTGGTTCCTCCCTGCTCTTCTCAGTTGCCTGGCCTCACTGTTTACTCCCTTTAGGCTTAACTAAAACACAACACATGAAGGATGGCTTTGTTAGGATCAGGTTTTCACCATGTTTGCTGTGTAGGACAGTGCACTGTATCAATAGTAAGGTACTGGCTCATCAAGTGAAGTCCTTCTGCCTGGTCCCATAATCTGCACAGAAATAGGCTTGCTCCAAATGGGAGAACTACTGTTTCAGAAATACCACTTCTTTGTAAAAGTTTTGTTACAGTCACACTTGAAACTTATTCCAGGAAGCTGCAATTACAAGGAAAAAGGATTTCACTGAATTCTAGCAGTGACAGATGTCCACAAATGAGCTGCAGATGAGCTAGAAGCCCACACAGCACTCTAACACCCAACTCATGGAGACCTGGCAAACACTTTTGTCTGTAGAAACTTTCCACAATCAAGTCAGTACCCAGCAGCTGCTGGAGAGCCAAAAAATCCTGTTCTGTCTGCTGTGTCTATGAAGTTCCTAGGCAGTGACTTGGACAAAGTGGACTGTTTCAAAAAGCTGAGCAGGGGGAGAGGAAAGGTCTCTGCTGTTCGGAAGGACAGCCCATCTGACTCATTAGTGCACAGACCAACAAGCAGAGCCTTTTATGCAACCTTACTTGGCAAGAACTGGGGAGGGGGTACAAGATTATTCTAGATTTTCTTCTCCCTTCTGTCCAATTTCAACTCACAAGCAAAGCATTTCTTAAAATTCCTTATCACTGAAGTTCCTCCTACATATTTTTAAGACTCCCAGACCACTGTTTCAGCACTAACATGGAAAAAAAAAATAAACCAACCCAAATCAGGAGCTAAGGCAGATTTGGACTCAGGAGATTCACATCAGTCAGCTCACCTCCACTGCTATTCTAAAGACAGAGATGCTTGGCTCATCCTTCATGCAAATGCAAATCTCTTCCCTTCTTGAAAGAGGTGCTACCTCCTTCGTCTTGCTACCTCCCTCACTTCTGGCCGAGATGTGCCATGCACGCTGACAGGAAATTACAAACCACTTGTGGTTTCTCAAAATTCTCCTGCCTCCTCCTTCCACAAAGCTACTGCCATGATCAGAGCAGCAGGCAGTGCACCTGGCTCCATTTGGGAGCACTGATTCAGCAGCACTACACCCCTCAGAGAACACTGGTTCAGCAGCACCTTGTCTTTCAGTAACTGGCATCATGGCCTCCAGGAGAAAGAGCTCTGCCAGAGGCTACTGCACACACAAATGGACAGACCTTAGTATTTCTGCCAGTAAGTACCTACCATCAGTATGAAGAAGATGGAGAGCTGTTGAAGCAGAATGTCAATGCACACAGATGCTGATATTTGAATTAAGAACAACTCAAACTTCTGTGCAGAACATCTTGTCTGTACCCTGTGTATGAGGCTGCCTGGTAAAGCAGGAAGGAAGAAGCAGGCAGAGCAGACCTATTTCTGATCCCTCACTGTAATGTGAGCTAACTAGGAACACCAGCTCAGTTGTGTTGGCTCCAAAGGCTTTTTGTCACAGGCTGGATTATGCTTCTAAAAGACACTCTTTGAGCCAGTCTTTCACATGGTGTTTCTCAAGTAGTGCTTGCTTAGCTGCTTTGGGCTGTCTAAGGAGACACAGGTCTCAGTCTTTCTCTGGATAGCCCAAATTAGGAGAACAGAGGCAAGAGAAGACACATCATTAGGAATATGGACATGTTCCTGGGCAGGCAAGTCCCAGCTGTGGGGACTCTGCCAGCATGGTAAGGGAAGAGGAGAGAATAGGGATGAGAACATACAGGATATCCCTGAGCTGCAAATCACACAAGGGAAGAGAGAAAAAAAAAGGAAGTGAAGGATGGATAAGTTTGCACTCTTAAAGATGAAATTGAGGATTTGGGGCTCAGGTACCATCCTGGTTTGATGATCTCTTTCAATCTTGCATGCAAGGAAGGAGCAAAGGTGGGCTGTGATTCCTCCTAGTTGGTCCTTGTTCCAAAGAGGGGCCCTTCTTTGAAACCTGCACCATCTGAAGCAGGAGGATGCTCCTTTCAACAGTTTAGGTTCAGGCTGGGTGCTGAAATAGCCTCTTCCTGCAGCATTTTTGTTTGGGTAAAGCCAGCTCTGGAAATTCAGACTCTGTCATGGTTTCCTCTGCTATTGAGCAGGCTGCTGGCTCCCTAGTGGGATGTGAAAAGGCAGAGGCACTCTCAGAATGTTAACTAGGGGGGCAGGGAATAATGTAACTTTCCCCTTGGCCCTGTAGCTAATGGCTCTGGCTACTGCAGCTTCCTTTAAGGGGGCACTCCCTCTCCATAGCTGCTGGAGGACTGCAAAATGGGACTTTGTTTCAGAGTAATGATGACGCAGTGGCAAACCACCAAACAGAATTTGTAACAGTCCATAGGCACTTACTCTTAAGGAGAATGTTAAGACTTAAAGCCAGCCCTTAGCACAGCACCACCTGAGAACACAGCTTCTGGTGTGCTCACATCACAGACTGGAAAAACAGTTCAGTGTATGAATGGTGCACTGGCTGATAGGGGCTCCTTGTGCAGTGAAGAGCTTAACCCTCCAAGACATCGTGAGGATCTGGAGGGTGGACTTTCCTGATCTTCATGCATGAAAGATGGAAAAGAAAGAACTCTGATGGCTGAACAAAACTAGGATTGCTGGGACAGGCCTCCTTATACCCTGTTTCCATTGTGGCTCAGTTATTGATGGCAGCAACATACCTTCACAGTTGAAAGCCTGCCGGCAGCTGTCAAGATTGCAGAGGAGTATCAAAGCAAGGGGCTTCCAGTGCTGAGACAGCGCTGGCAAGATCAGAAGATCACTCCAGGTCTCTCCCTGTTCTTTCCCTCTTCCCTTTCCAGTCCATAGAATCCCTGATGGTGGAACTTCAGGCACACCTGTCTTAGCCCTAGCTCCAGCCCTCCTTCTTGAAGGCAAGCTGCACAGCATCATTCACGTCCGGCACTATGTAAGACGCCTCCCCGAGGCTGGGGTCCCAGCAGCAGTCCCGATGGCCGTGGAACACTGTCCCCACTGCGTGCTCCTGCCTTGTGCTGTGAGCAGCTGCGTTGTGGCGGTAGACCCCGGTGCAGACCAGAATAGACTTGCAGCTCTCCACCAAACTCTCGCAGTTCTCCCTCAGCTCGCTTTGGGGACTGGCTGCCTGTGGGCTCCTCTTCACCCCAGCCTGCACCTGCTTCTGCTGAGCTGACTTGAGGTAGCTGTTGTAGAGGTTTGCCCCATAGACATCAGACATAGGGTTATCCCTGGGCAAGGGCACAGCAGAGACAGAAACGAGGAATGAGCCTGTGCAGCAGCTTCTGGCTCTGGCAGACTGAGATTTAAGGGAGGAAGGGGTGAAAGATATTTGCTAACATCCAGACTAAGACAGGTGTGTCCTGTTCAGTTGTGGTGAAGACCACGTGCCTCACAGATTTTAAAGGGGACAAGATGTATTCAAAGCAGCTAAAGCAGTTTAAAACATTACTGTGAATGCATTCCCTACAATCCCCAAGTGTTTGGTGTAGCTGGGCTGATGGCACTGTATCTAGATCTCTTAATGCATCCTCAACCCAGTCATGCTACACGCATTCTGCATCCTACAGTAACAGCTATGTTAGGCTCATGGGGGCAGGGTGTAAAAATCTGGCAAACCTCTGTTGCAGTATGTGAAGCTCCAGAGATGCTATGGGGATTTCAGTACTCATTTTAGAAATCTCCATTAAAAAAAACTCCACCCAAACGCTCAAGGAGTTGCAGACTGACTTCTCTTAAGGAAAACAGCAGGAAAGAGTCTCTTACCCGACAGCATAGAGGCGGCGGATGGGAACATTCCAGCCTTGTTTCTGGGCTTGCTCTTTTATCAAGTACTCAGCATAGTGGTAGGTGACTGTGCTGGGTTTGCCAATCAAAGCCTCATACTTCAGCTCCCGGCCTGTCACTTTCTTGTAGATGCTCTCCAAGCACAGAAGGAAAGTGCCATGTCCAAACCTGCTCCAGGAAAGAGGTCATCATTATCCCTAGTCACACCTCTTAAGTAACAAACGCTCCTCAGTGAGGAGGACCATCTGCTGAAACCAGGGTACCACCTAGTTTGGACACATCATGGAGCTGGTATGTATGGTAGCCAGCTTTTATCTCTGGCACACTGGAATACTGTATCCAGTTTTGAGCTCCCCAGTTTTTCTTAGGATCTGCAGGAATCTACTGGAGAGAGTCCAATGAAGAGCTATGTGGATGATTAAGGGACTTGAACATTGCTGCTATGAAGAAAGACTGAGCCTCTGAGGCTGTTCAGTCTGGAGAAGAGAAGGCTGAGAGAAGTCTGTAATGTCTATAAATATCTGAAAGGTGAGTGTCAAGAGGAAGGGGAGAGGCTCTTTTCAGTGGCACCCAGTTACAGATGGAATAATGGATATAAGCTAGAACACCAGAGGTTCTGCTTCAACCTGAAGAGAAACTTTTTTACTGTGAGGGTGATCTACCCACAGTATCTACCCACCCACATGGAAGAAGCAAAATCCAGACTGCTGCATGTTTTAGTCTTTGTTTCTCATGCAGTCTACATATTTGTGCTAATTATGCCATACAGTCAAACTCTTAACACAAAAAATGTAGCAACAAGACATCAGCTGCAGGAAAGCTGTATGAAGTAGCCTACCAAATGCCACATATGCTCTTCACCTGGGCATCTTTGCTTCGGCCATCCACAGGAGGTCCATGTTGCAGGCAAGGACAGGCAGATGAGGGTATGGTATGTCTTGCAGCTCTGCCCCAGGGTTCCCATTGCTCAGGAGTACATCAATAATAAGTTGCAGGCTTGTTTCCCACCTCACTGGCTCACCAAAGAGAATCACCCCTGGAAGAGTTCAAGAGATGCTTGGAAACTCATAGGATACAAGTATAAGATAGCATAGCACAAGACCCACCAGAAAAGCCACCCACTAGCAAAACCACCACTCTGCTGGGATGCTTGGCTAATGCAGGTACCACTGCCACACGGCTACTACCAGGGCTCCAGTCTGCATATCACTGCACCCTGTGCTCCACGGATCCCAGATACTGGAGAGAAAAGTTAGCTTCGCTCTTAGCAAGCCTGTGCTTCATGCTGTATGAGGGAAGCAAGGCTGCCTCCTGACTGTATGCTGTCCTGAGCTGCCTGTGGGTATGAACGAGCTGCCAGCACATAAGCAGCTCCTACCCCAGCTGACTTGCCTTGCTGTTATTCCTGTTCATAAGTAAACAAAGGCTCTTGCTTACCTTCTATAGTGGGGAAGCCAGTGGTTGGAGGAGGCTGCCAGAGAAAAATGAAGGCTGGGTTAGTAATGCAAAACTTAATGCTGTCTCCAAAACAAAACTAGAACAGCTTCCTTTGAACCTGCCAAGGCAGTTCCATAAAGAGGCAGGCCAAGGCCACCTAGAATCCTGGAAGAAAGATTTCTCACACTCCTCCATCCCAGATTGGATTTCATGGACCATGTGTTCCTGTCTCAGAGCTGGAGATGTCAACTGAATGACCGAACCACTCATTGCAAGGAATAGCAACGAAAGACAGGGGTGGCATGAGGAAGGAGAGGGGAAAGTCACTGTTCTTCCTGCAAGAGCCAACACTGCATAAAGCAATGCTGGCTGCTCAGTACCAGTCCCAGGCTCTTACTGAAAAAGGGTACTAGCAGCAGTCTGCTTTGTGCCTCTGCAGCTTCTCCACACCACATCAGACCTCCCCCTCCCCCTATTCTGCTGATGCATCAGGAAATTACCAGCTCCTTTGGCCTCCGGCTCTGATCCACCATATCTAACAGTGGATATGCCTTTCTCAGTGCCTCTATGGTAACCACGTGCTTGAACCCCAGGCTATTTCAGACCATCAAGGAAAGTTGTAGAGACTGTTGCATTTGGCTTGGGTTTTTTTACATTATTTACAAAGGCACCTACTGGATACAAGTGCTAGTAGCAAGACAGTATTTAACTGGGTAACACATAACCAGTCAAACTGCATGCTCTGCTTCAACCTGAAAGTGGCCCTAGAGTGGCCGTAAGAACCCCAGACTGGGGTGATTTACTTTATAAATAGCAACCCCTGGGAATATGCAAAGGGCAGAGGCCGCTCAAACACAGAATGGATGTGCTTTGGGAGATCTCTAAGGTGATTTGTTTTGGTTCAGTGCAGCACAGACCTCTTGGCTAGAAACAGAATCAGCAAAGCTCTCGGCAGCTCAGTGGGTGAAAATACAATTGTCTGCACTGATAAAACTGTCCAAGTGCAGGATGTGTTACACTGGCTTGCAGAGAACCTTGCCCTTAGCTACTCTGCTTGAGAAACATAAAGAGAGGCCAAAGTTTTGTACCAAATGAAGTCCAATGTTAAGTACAAGGTGTGATTCTGGAATAGGCTGAGATGTTGCAAGCCCTGCAAATAAGTCTTATCTCCCTGCAGACATGGGACATGTCAGACCTGCTCTGTCATTGTCTTAGGAAGGCAAGATGTGTGTGGAATTGTCATTTAGACCACATCCCTGTACTGAGACACTTTGGTTTAAATTATATTTGCATTCTTTGCTGTCAGATTCACACAGGAAGCTTTAACTCTCAGTGTGATCCACAATGGACTCTGCTATGAAAGAAAGGAAAGAGTGCAACGCTATCTCAAAAGAGAGGCCCAAGCTGAAGGGAGCCCTCATGGTGACATCTGACAAGCAGGAACAGCAATGCAGCTCACAGGAGAGATAATCAGTGTAAGAAGCCAAGCACAAAGGCCAGCCAGGAGGTGACCAAGACAGCTCTCAACATATAGTGCCTGTATTTGAGCTTCCCCATAAGATGAGACCAGCGACCTTTTTGTCTTCTTGCACTTCTGCAAGCTGACTGAGCGAACAGCACGAGTAAGGGCTGGGCAGGAGAAGCAGTTTTAGCTGGGAAGCTGCACAGGGATGTGCAAAGCATCAAGAGACACACACAGCAAAGGATACTCCTGAGCATTCTCCTCCACTGGCCCCTGCCCGGCCACCAGCATACACTTCTGGTGGAACTGGCTGAAGAGCCGCAGGGGGCTGTGGGACAGAATCACCTGCTCCGGAGACACCTGCGGGAAGGAGAAGAGGCTGACAGGAGAGCCGCAGGGAATATTTCCCCCTTTCTTCCTGCGGTCGGGTTGCATCCCTAACCCCGGCTGCTGCCACCGATCCCTTCACCGCTTCCTAGAAAATCGTGCTGTGTGCGCACCTGCCTCCTCCCTCCTTTCCCGGTCCCTCCAAAAAGGGACACCTAGCAGCATGGGCTCTGACCGAGCCACCCCCTCCTCGCCCGGCGGTCCCCCAGCGGGGCGCGGCGCTGCCGCCGTCCTTACCCGCAGCTCCAGCGCCTGGGAGAGCTCCCGAGCCTTGGCCGACCTCAGGCAGTTGCCGGCGTTGGTCAGGAAGACGACCGGCACCCGGAGCCGCCCGCTGCTGTCCACCAGCCTCCGGAAGGCCTGGCGGGCGGCGGGCACCGGCTGGCTGCCCCGCACGAGAACCCCGTCCACGTCGAAGAGGAACCCGAAGGCTGGCGGCTGCAAGGCGAGCGGAGGGGACGGTCACCCACCGCCCCGAGCCCGGCCCTCTCCCTCCCGCTCCCGGACCCGGCCCGCGGTGCCCTTCGTGGCCCGCGGCAAGGACGCGGGCGGCGGGCCCGGGCCCTCGCTCCCGGCGCTGCCACCGCTCACCCGGCCCCCGGCGCAGCCC
>WBNM01015861.1:4555-15714 GCA_013399055.1 Ramphastos sulfuratus | reverse complement strand
AGTAAAGAATGTGGGGTAAATAAAAATAAAGAACAAGTAAAGAATGTGGGGTAAATAAAAATAAAGAACAAGTAAAGAATGTGGGGTAAATAAAAATAAAGAACAAGTAAAGAATGTGAGGTAAATAAAAAAATACCCAAACAAGTAAAGAGTAGAGAATGTGGGGTAAATTAAAAAAAAACCAAAAACAAAACCAAACAAATAAAGAGTAAGAAATGTGAGGTAAATCGAAAAAAAATACAAATTAAATTAAAAAAAACAAACAAGTAAAGAGTAAAGAATGTGGGACAAATAATAATAAAAAAACCAAATAAAGAGTAAGGAATGTGGGGTAAATAAAAAAAAAAACAAGTAAATAGTAAAGAATGTGGGGTAAATTAAAAAAAACAAAGAGTGAAGAATGTGGGGTAAATAAAAAAAAAGAAAAGAGTAAAGAATGAGGACTAATTAAAAAGCCTCAAACAAGCAAAGAGTAAAGAGGTGAGGTAAATAAAATACAAACAATTAGAGAGTAAAGAATGTGGGGTAAATAAAAACAAAATCAAACAAGTAAAGAGTAAAGAATGTAGAGTAAATAAATTAAAAAAACCCAACAATTAAAGAGTAAGGAATGAGGGGTAAAGAAAAAAACCCAAACAAGTAAAGAGTAAAGATGTGGGGTAAATAAAATACAAACAATTAAAGAGTAAAGAATGTGAGGTAAATGAAAAAAAAGTCAAACTAANCTGCTCCAGCCCTCTGATCAACCATATAGACAGCTGGGCCTAAATTTGAAGTTAGCTAAGAAGCAAGCACAGAAATCTGCCATTCCACACCACACTGGCATGAGCCTGATGATCTATAGAGGTTTAAGAACAAAGTGACCCAGGCAAACTGCTGCAAACTGCTAAGAGCATCAAGTATTAAATTCAGTCTCACAGATTTGTAACCTTCACTTCAGAGAAGAGTAGAAGTGCAAGACAGCAGTAGAAAAAGATCAACTCTTCACCTTCAGATAACTGCATATCAGGAAATTTGGAGGAAAAATCAAACCAAAACAAACTGATTGANATAAAGAGTAAGGAATGTGGGGTAAATAAAAAAAAAAACAAGTAAATAGTAAAGAATGTGGGGTAAATTAAAAAAAACAAAGAGTGAAGAATGTGGGGTAAATAAAAAAAAAGAAAAGAGTAAAGAATGAGGACTAATTAAAAAGCCTCAAACAAGCAAAGAGTAAAGAGGTGAGGTAAATAAAATACAAACAATTAGAGAGTAAAGAATGTGGGGTAAATAAAAACAAAATCAAACAAGTAAAGAGTAAAGAATGTAGAGTAAATAAATTAAAAAAACCCAACAATTAAAGAGTAAGGAATGAGGGGTAAAGAAAAAAACCCAAACAAGTAAAGAGTAAAGATGTGGGGTAAATAAAATACAAACAATTAAAGAGTAAAGAATGTGAGGTAAATGAAAAAAAAGTCAAACTAATAAAGAGTAAAGAATGTGGGGTAAATAAATTTCACTCCAAATCCCAGCAAGCAAATCCTTATTTTAAAACTATAATAAAGAAGTTTTCCTTTTCCAGTGTGACTAAAATATTTCACTTGATTGACTCAGAACCTGATGCAACAATTCCTTTTTGTTTTCTATCTACCAGACTGAAGTCCTGCTGCAACATTAAGAGTTTTGNTGGAGGAAAAATCAAACCAAAACAAACTGATTGATTGAGTAACCTGTACAAGTGGGAGGTGTCCCTGCCTATGGCAGGGGGTTGGAACTAGATGATCCTTGAGGTCCCTTCCAACCTTACCATTCTACGATTCTATGATCTTGAAGCTGATTGAGTGCTGAATCTTGCCCTTTTCACCATAAAACCATAGCATGCTCAACAGGACAGGATGCTCACAGTCAACAAAGGGCATTCATTCTCAAATAGTAAAGATTCATCAAGCATACTGTGACTGCATTCAACTCTCTGGCCACAGACTCAAGCTCAGAATGTCCAAAGACAGGCCACAAGGATGATCAGAGGGCTGGAGCACCTCTCCTATGGAGATAGACTGAGAGAGTTTGAGCTGTTTGGTTTGGAGAGGAGAAGGCTCTGAGTAGTCCTTATTGTAGCCTCCCAGTATCTGATGGGGGCTACAAGAAGCTGGGGAGGGACTTTTTAGGGTGTTGGGTAGTGATAAGAGCAGGGGGAATGGATCCAAGCTAGAGGAGGGGAGATTTAGATTGGACATTAGGAAGAAGTTCTTCAGCATGATGGTAGTGAGAGACTGGCACAGGTTGCTCAGGGAGGTGGTGGAAGCCTCATCCCTGGAGGTTTTTAAGGTCAGTCTGGATGTAGCTCTGAGCAGACTGATGGAGTAGGAGGTCTCCCTATCCATGGGAGGGGGTTTAGAACTAGATGATTCTTGATGTCCCTTCCACTCCTGACAATTCTCCGATTCTATGATGCTATAAATCCACCAGAATCCAACCAACAAACAAAATCACACAGAAAGCAAACCCCAAACCTCATCCCTGGAGGTTTTTAAGGTCAATCTGGAGGTGGTTCTGAGCAGCCTGATGTAGCAGGAGGTCTCCCTATCCATGGGAGGGGGTTTAGAACTAGATGATTCTTGATGTCCCTTCCACTCCTGACAATTCTCTGATTCTATGATGCTATAAATCCACCAGAATCCAACCAACAAACAAAATCACACAGAAAACAAATCCCAAACCTTGAAGCTAACAACACCCCAAATACACACACACAAATAAACAACCCTAAAATCAAATCAAACTCAATTTAAGCCTGAACAAACACAACATGCCCTGCACTGTGGCAGCATCATGATTCCTCCAGTTAGGGACATTTTGTTGTCCTGATGAGCTTCTTCATCCTCATTAAAAAAAAAAAATATTGAGGCTAACAAGAATCTAATAAGGGAAAAACCAAACAAAAAACACAACAAAAAAAACAAACAAGTAAATAAACAAAAATTCCAACCAAAGCTCTTTGAGATGCAAGAAAACAAAAAAGAACAAGAAATGATCAGTGATGAAAGGAACTCTGTGAAGCTCAAAGTTTCCCATGCTGAATCTGAATCTGCATCACAGTTTTTTCTCTCAATTGAAAGAAAAAATGGAAAAAAAAAAAAAAAGAAAAAATGGGGAAAAAAAGAAAAATGGAAAAAAAAGAGAAAAAAATGGGAAAAAAAAAAGAAAAAATGCAAAAAAAGAAGAAAAAATGGAAAGAAAAAGGCCTTGAGTGCCCTGTACTAGTGGAAGGTGTCCCTGCCTATGGCAGGGGGTTGGAACTAGATGATCCTTGAGGTCCCTTCCAACCTTACCATTCTATGATTCTGTGATTAAAATGTTAAAACAAACAAACAAACAAAATTAGCTCATACTGTCACTCATCATAAAATAGAGTCAAAATCTTTCTTTTCTTTTTTTCTCTTCTTACTTTGTTTACATTTATATAGTCACAGGAAATGGAAAGCTTTAAAAAAAAACAGCTATTTGAGGGAGATTATCTGTTTCATAAAGTGTCATCTGCACTGGTTATTTATCCAATCCTCTCATAAGAAGAGATTTGGCAGTTGAATATTCTGTATGACAGGCTTCTCTCACACCATCTGGTATCTGGAGCAAATCAGAAAGCATTTCTGCCTTGCTTTTCAGCCAGGACCGTGGCTATGGTAATTGGAGACAGAAAAGGGGGAATGGCCTCAAGCTGAGGCTGGGGAGGTTTAGATTGGACATTAGGAAAAAGTTTTGCATGGAGAGAATGGTCAAGGACTGGAATGAGCTACCCAGGGAGGTGGTGGAGTCACCCAACCTGGGTGTCATTTGGATGTGGTGCTTGGGGAGATGGTTTAAGATGCATCTTGTAGAGTAGGGATATGGGTTGGACTTGGTGATCCTGAGGGGCTTTGCCAGCCTGCATGTTGCTGTCATTCTCTGATGGTACAGAGCACTTCAACAGAGTGGAGAAATAGTGGCAGTGGCCATTCAGGTCTGGAACTTTTATGCCATCTCAGAGAACATTGGTTGGAATTTTTGGGTGTTTGCTTGGGTTTCTTTCTTTTTTTCCCCTTATTAGATTCTTGTTAACTTCAATGCCTTTTAATGAGGATGAAGAAGCTTAGGTCTGGAACTTCTCTTCCATCTCAGAGAACATTGGTTGGAATTTTTGGGTGTTTGCTTAGGTTTTTTTTCTTTTTTTCCCTTATTAGATTCTTGTTAACTTCAATGTCTTTTAATGAGGATGAAGAAGCTTAGATCTGGAACTTCTCTTCCATCTCAGAGAACATTGGTTGGAATTTTTGGGTGTTTGCTTGGGTTTTTTTTCCCCCCTTTATTAGATTCTTGTTAGTCTCAATATTTTTTTTAATGAAGATGAAGAAGCTCAGATCTGGAACTTCTCTTCCATCTCAGAGAATGTTGGTTGGAATTTTTGGGTCTTTGATTGTTTTTTTCCCCCTCTCCTTATTAGATTCTTGTTAACTTCAATGTCTTTTAATGAGGATGAAGAAGCTTCAGGTTTGGAACTTTTCTTCCATCTCAGAGAACATTGGTTGGAAATTTTGGGTGTTGGCTTGTTTCTTTTCCTCCTCCCTTATTAGATTCTTGTTAGCCTCAATATTTTTTTTAATGAGGATGAAGAAGCTTCAGGTTTGGAACTTTTCTTCCATCTCAGAAAGTGTTGGTTGGATTTTTTGTCTGTTTGCTTGCTTCCCCCCTATTTATTAGATTCTTTTTAGTCTCAATATATTTTTAATGAGGATGAAGCAGCTCATCAGGACAACAAAATGTCCCTAACTGGAGGAACCATGATGCTGCCACATTGCAGGGCATGTTGTGTTTGTACAGGTTTAAATTGAGTTTGGTTTGATTTTAGGATTTTTTTTGGTGTGTGTGTATTTGGGGTGTTGTTAGTTTCAGGGTTTTGTTCTTTGGAGATCCTGCTCAGCACTGCAGTAGTTCACAGTAAGACAGAAACTCCCTTTGGACTATTTATAAGATCTTGCAATGCCAGGCCAAGGGGCAATGGGTTTAAACTGGCAGAGGGGAGATTTAGACTGGATGTTAGGAGGAAGTTCTTTACAGTGAGGGTGGTGAGACACTGGCACAGGTTGCCCAGGGAGGTTGTGGCTGCTCCCTCCCTGGAGGTGTTCAAGGCCAGGTTGGAGGAGGCCTTGAGTAACCTGTACTAGTGGGAGGTGTCCCTGCCTATGGCAGGGGGTTGGAACTGGATGATCCTTGAGGTCCCTTCCAACCTTACCATTCTATGATTCTGTGATTCTCATCCTTTGACCCTTCTCTAAACATTTCATATCAATGCTCTCAGAGTTCCACAATCAGAGGCTCACAGGATGTTAGAGGTTGGAAGAGACCTCTGGAGATCTTCCAGTCCAACCCCCCTGCAGGCGCAGGACCATGGAATCTAGTGCAGGTCACACAGGAACACATCCAGACAGGGCTGGAAAGGCTCCAGAGAAGGAGACTCCACAACCTCCCTGGGCAGCCTGTGCCAGTGCTCTGGGACCCTCACACTCAAGTTCTTCCCCATGCTGAGGTGGAACTTCCTGTGCTGCAGTTTCCATCCCTTACCCCTTGTCCTGTGCCTGGGCACAAGTGAGCAGAGGCTGTTCCTGTCCCTACCTTTCTGCCCCCCAGCCCTCAGCTATTGACAGGCATTGCTCAGATCCCCTCTCATTTATTAAGTTCTTCCCAAGCTTAAAACTCACACAAGAAACATTTGTAACAGCAACAAGAAGTTGTATTTGTGAAAAACAAGTGAGCAGAGCCTGTCCTCTCCTTCTTGACACCCAGCTCTCATATTTATATGAACCTTAAAGCTTTCTACATTTACTACACAAACCCAAAGTGTGCTTTATTCTATCTCCCACCATGAGTCTCATTTAAACACCATTCATTCTTAAAGGCATTCTGGGATGGACTCCCACCCCTCTCTATGAGCCCTTTGAGTGGGCTTCACACCAAGGACAGAGGGCTGGTTCTACTCTGAGAGCAGAGTAAGGATGCTCTCATTAAGATATAGCATACCTCTACTCATTTGCATTTTTGGTGATTAGCCTTTAATCATATTGCTTACTAATTAACAGCTTTTAACCTAGAAATCAACTTGATTAAACTGTGCTCTTCTTTCTATGACCATTAGCCAATTAGTAGGTTCCCATTTCCTTCTCTTCCCATCTCCTCCACACTTGGATCTCACTGATTCTTAGCACTGATGGCCTCACTTGATTGACAATTAGGCAAATCTTGTTGAAAAGTAAATTTCTTCTAAATCTAAAGGATTCTTATTCTGTATGTCATAAGTCCATAGGTCATGGAATGGAACATCTCTCTCACAAGGAAAGCCTGAGGCAGCTGGGGCTGTGCTGCTTGGACAGGAGGAGCCTGAGGGGGGACCTCAGTTATGATGATAAAGATGTGCAGGGTGAGTGCCAAGAGGCTGGAGCCAGGCTCTGCTGGGTGATGCCCAAGGACAGGACAAGGGGCAATGGTGGAAGCTGAGGCATAGGAAGTTCCATGGAAACATGAGGAAAATTTTTCCCTGTGAGAGTGACAGAGCCCTGGCACAGGCTGCTCAGGGGGGTTGTGGAGTCTCCCTCTCTGGAGATATTCAAAACCCACCTGGATGAGTTCCTGTGTGATCTGCTCTAGGTGAGCCTGCTCTGGCAGGAGGTTGGATTGGATAAAGCCTCATCCCTGGATGTTTTTAAGGCCAGGCTGGATGTGGCTCTGGGCAATCTGATCTAGTGTGAGGTGTCTCTGCCCATGGCAAGGGGTTGGAACTGGATGATCCTTGAGGTCCCTTGGAGCCCTGACAAGTCTGTGATTCTAAATGATCTTGCTTATTTACAGGACATCTGGTTCAGCTCACAGAGGTAGCTGAGCAGAAGAACAGGAAAAGAATTCCTCACTATAGCAGTTTTCTAAGGCTGCAGTGCAAATGTTGCAGAGCTGGAATACAAATCAGTGTTTGGAGATCATCAGAATTGTTCTGTGCAAATGGTTAAGTGAAGAAGGTGACATTTTCTACATAAAGGCACTGAGACCAATCCCAGCCCCAGAAATAGAATTGCAATTTCAGGGCATAAAATAATGATTTCTCATTTTTCCCCTACTGAAAAAACAAACAAACAGATGACCAAAACAAGAACCAAAGAAAATAAACAAGCAAACCAACACCAGAAAAAAAAATAAATCCAAAGATAAAAAAAACACAGGCTTATAATAAGCAGTTTAGAACTTATTTTGATATCTTCTTTTCTGATTTTTAATCACCTCCCAGAGGCACTCCCCTTTCTGAGCCAGCTCCCAAAAGCCTGAGCAAGGCTGAGTGTCTGCAGAATGAAGATGGGCTGTTTGAATATTCTCCTCCTTCCCACTAAAAAGATTTGCCACTTTCTCTCCTTTTTAATGGCTTTTAAGCCATCCACTTAGGATCAAGAGCTAAAACTCCAAAGCTGATTCCTAATACTAGGAAACTAAGTCTTTACTTCAAGCTGCTGAAGAACCATTTTCCTCAATGCAGAGAATTCAAAGCTCCATAGGCAGAGAACTTCAGTCCAGTTATTCTGCTACCTATACAGATTAAAAGGCCTCTTATTTAAAAGGAAAATATTCAATTACAGTTGGTTAAGGCCTCTTATTTAAAAGGAAAACATTCAATTAGATGGTTAAGGAGCACTAGATCTACAATTTCAGGCCTTTCCTCCTCTAAACATCCCAAACATCAAACAGACCTCTAGGAGAGTGTAAATCACAAAAGGATTGGTCCTTCATATTCATTAGACCTGAAACTTAACTGCTAAGCCAAACTTTTAGGCTAAGTTGCCCAGTTACTGAAGTGGTAGGAGGTAAGGGATGCATTTGTACTCTTTTACAAGCTGCAAGAAGGTTAAAGATTCCAAGAAAGAGCAAACTCTACATTTTAGGAGTCCTGCATTGAAGCAACAATCTCTAAAACATCAAAGACACAGTTTTGCCTGCAAAAGTGATGTGTGAACAGCCTGTATAGAATCATAGAATGGGAAGGGTGGAAGGGACCTCAAAGCTCAGACAGTTCCAACCTCCTGCCATAGGTAGGGACACCTCCCACTAGAACAGGTCACTCAAGATCTCATTCAGCCTGGCCTTGAGCACCTCCAGGTGATCAAGGATCAGATTCTGTCATTCTGTGCTCCACAACCTCCCTGGGCAACCTGTGCCAGTGTCTCACCATCCTCACTGCAAACAACTTCTTCCTAACATCCTAACAGTCTAAATCTCCTCTCTGCCAGTTCAAACCCATTGCCCCTTGTCCTGGCATTGCAAGACCTTGTCAATAGTCCCTCCCCAGCCTTCCTGTAGCCCCCTTCAGATCCTGGAAGGCCACTCCAAGGTCTCCTGGAAGCCTTCTCTTCTCCAGGCTGCAGAGCCCCAACTCTCTCAGCCTGTCCTCACAGCAGAGCTGCTGCAGCCCTCTCAGCATCTTGGTGGCCTCCTCTGGACTGACTCCAACACTTCCATGTCCTTCCTGTGCTGGGGGCTCCAGAACTGCACACAGGACTGCAGGTGGGGTCTGAGGAGAGCAGAGCAAAGGGGCAGAATCCCCTCCCTTGCCCTGCTGCCCACACTGCTCTTGCTGCAGCCCAGCACACAGTTGCTGTCTGGGCTGCACTCACACTGCAGCCTCATCTTGAGCTTTTCATCACCCCAGACCCCCAGGGCCTGTTCCTCAGGGCTGCTCTCCAGCACTTCCAGGTGTTCCTAACATTATTTGTAGACACTACACTACGTTCAGAAATGCTAATTCAGGTAGAAATTAGTTGATCTAGTTCAAAGTACCTTTTAGTCTTCTTTTTTTCCAACTTGGCATAGCATGAAGTGATATGTCCCACAACCTTTTCCCAGTGCAGTGTGGTATAATTCTCACTGGAAAGGGATGATACATACAAAGTAAATGTTTCATCTCTGCTGGGTGAGAGGTCACTTCCAGGGGAAATTCTCTTCATAACATATTTCATATCTGTGATACTTAAGAATGATCTTCCCAGATCACAGACTGGAACAGAAATCTTCCTGGGAAATGATGCCACAGTTCTCCTTAAGCTTTAGGTCAGCTGTGTTTTGAAGAACTGTGTTTCTGTCAAAATGGAAAGGTGTCCTTAGTGAATTGAAAAGGGCACAACAATAAAACTCCCTGGACTGAGGAACACGTGTGGTAGGAAATCATTTCTGCAGGACACAATGGAACATAAATTGAAGGTTAGAAATGGAAGCACTGTAGCAACTTCAAGAAAAGAATAAGGTACCAGATGCATACTGCAAATCATCCTATTATAATGGGGGGGGAGAGAAGCTGAAGAAAGGAGAAAAATAAAGAAGGTGATATTTGAAATGTAAGACAAACATTTCTGCAAATACCCTTTCCTGTGTCCTCAAAAAACTTCCAGATCAAGCTACTTTTCCTGCTACTCCATGGAAATGAGAAGACAGAGAGCCCCTGCAAAGAATATAGAATCACAGAATGGTAAGGTTGGAAGGGACCTCAAGGATCATCCAGTTCCAACCCCCTGCCATAGGCAGGGACACCTCCCACTAGAACAGGTCACTCAAGGACTCATTCAATCTGGCTTTCAACCCCTCCAGGGAGGTTGTGGAGCATAGAAGCACAGAATGGAATCTTTGATCATATTCTGTGCTTCTGTGCTCCACAACCTCCCTGGGCAACCTGTGCCAGTGTCTCACCACCCTCACTGCAAACAACTTCCTCCTAACATCCACTTTCAATCTCCCCTCTGACACTTCAAACCCATTGCCCCTTNTCATGAGGTTGGCCTGGGCACAGCTCTGCAGCCTGTCCAGGTCCCTCTGGATGGATCCCTGCCCTCTAGCAAGTGACTGTGCCACACAGCTTGGTGCCATCTGCACACTTGCTGAGGCTGCACTGATTCCTCTGTCCATGGCACTGACAAAGATGTTACACAGTACTGGTGCCAGCACTGACCCCTGAGGGACACCACTTGGCACTGTTAAGAATGAAAGCAGTAAAGCTAAAACCACTTCTACCCCAAACATTTACTTATAAGCTGCGCTTGTCCCATCTGAGACTCTTTTACCTATGAAACTCCCACCAAAAATGTTAAAAGCCCCAAACACTAGAACAGGGAAATCTTCTGCATTTCAACAGCAGACAATTACAACATTTCTCTTCTGTAGGATTCATGTTGATTAAGACCTGGCATTCTGCTGTTAAAGAAGATTGAGCAGGAAGCAGAGTGCTGCATTCTCCGTTGAATGCAGCCAGCCTTTCACACTTGGATTTTCAGCAGAATTCTAAAAAGTCCAAGGCAAGCTACACCAGGAAACTAAACTCAAAATTATCTCTAGTGAATAAGATCTTTATTTAATCACTTACTGAAATCATCAAGAGTAATTTCCCTTTTCAGGATTTCAGAGCAGCAGGGTTCATTGCGTGCTGAGTTTGAAGACTCTTAGTAAAAAAGAAGCAAAATACATGAATTAGGACATTGTTTTATGTGCTTTCAAGCTGTACAAGGTAGAAAGTTAACAGAGAATATCTAATTTTTAACTCTTCCAGTCTCAACAGTGGAAATTTTCTGAAAAAGAAAAAAAAAAAAAAACAAAACAAACCAACACCACAGCAGTAAGATGCTCCCCATCACAAAAAGTATTCACCCCCTAGTTAGAGTTCCAAAACATAATTGACATTCCTGCAGGTGGTTGATCTGAAAAAGTGCTTCTCCCTGTCCCCACAGCACAGATGGATGAGACAATTGCAGCTGCTGAGGTTGGAATGGCTACTTTCTGGGCAAAATGATCCTTGAGGTCCCTTCCAGCCCTGACAGTTCTATGATTCCTCATGTTTGCCACTGGTTTCTGCCTCAGTCAGCCTTTCTTCCTGTGATGGTCTGGGAGTTCCCCACCCCACTACACTACAAAAAAATCCCCCAGGCTACACTCAGCCAGCTGGAAGCTAAGGACTGAAGCTCTATTTACAGCTCAGCACAATGTCCAAGCAGAGATATACACAATAGACAGGAATAGTTACAGACATAGACAAGTTAAAGGTAATACAGAAACACAGTTCCCCTCCCAGCAATCAGAGTCCCCAGGAGGGGCTCCCAACCACCCTTCCACCCTCTCCCCACCCCTCT
>WBNM01015850.1:5194-21761 GCA_013399055.1 Ramphastos sulfuratus | reverse complement strand
ACTCCAGATGGGGTCTGACAGGACCATTGACCACCATGGGGTAGAAGCAATGGTGTCAAATCACTTGGGTTTTGCATGGACAGAGTGTGCAAACCAGAGCTACAAGCTGTCTGCTGGCACACAGATTGTGATGCTGAGGTGAGCAGTAGGAAGCCCAATTAGCTTGTGCAAGTGGAGTGAGGTGGGATTGTGTCTTTCTATATGCAGAGTCTTGCTGAGGCTTGGGTCACTCTTTAGAGTTCTCATCAGCGTGTGGCTTTCAGTGTGGCTTTCCCAAAAGCATCATAAGTCCTCAACCCATAACTTGCTAGTTTTGCTGTTGCTCTCCAGAGGTTTTCTCCCATAGCCCTCCCACAAAACCACAGGCTAATTCAAAGCCCTCTCTGGCCTTTGATCACAGTGGCAAGGCAGGCCAGGCCTGAGATCTTTACTCCAATGATTTAAAAACCAAAGTAAACAACAACAACAACAAAAAAAGGACAAAGACTCTTACTCCATAATGGCTGCACAGGCTACAGTGACTGTCCTGATGTGTGTGAAGTATATGGCAAAGGGGTTTACAGGTCCTGGAGTCTTGGAGGACATGAAAGGAAAGCAGGTACCCAGCCTACATGAATGCTTCTATAAATCCTGTCCATAGAATCACAGAATTGCTCTGGTTGGCAAATTCTCCTAAGATCATTGAGTCCAACCATCCTACACAACCATGGCCATGAAAGTATGGCCCAAAGTGCCAGGTCCACACATTTCTTGAACACCTCCATGGATGGGGACTCCACCACCTCCCTGGGCAGCCTGCTCCAAACCCTGACCACTCTTGCAGCAACGAAATTTCTCCTAATCTCTAACCTAAACCTCCCCTGACAGAGAACTCTCTGTTGGGAAGGGATATTGGACTCCAGTGGGCACTGGCTTGAAAGTGTTAAGCCTTCTTTTCCTACTCTGTCCTGGTTTGAGCTAGACCAGAACTGAATCTGTTCAGTGATGTTCACTCTCAGCTCAGGCTCTGCTCAGTGAGACACTTTCTGAAGTCCAGGGCAGGTTTGCACAGCCAGAGGCTGCTCCTAGCAGTGAGAACTCTCAAGGGGAGAGTTCCTACCAAGGGCTGAGCTGCAGAAAGGCTCTGTTTTAGACTTGCTCCTGGGCAGACCAAGGTCTCTGCTAAATCTTATACCCCACCTTGGGGTGTAGGAATTCAGAGGTGGCACCTATGAGGAGGAACAGACAAGACAGGTGATCCTTATGTCCTCTGACCACAGACTTCCATTTTCATAGGTCCTTTTAGAGAGCTCACAAGTCCAAAGGGTTGTGTTGACTGTCAGTTTGAAACTCCTTGGCTTAAATGACCAGCCTGTAGCACAGCTGAGGCTTCTGAGTGCTGCTGTGCTGAAGAACAGGTGGATAACTTGCCTGGGGAAAGGAGAGGAACCATTGTCTTGCTTCCACCTATGGCCCTGTTTCCTGTGCACACCTCATTTAGGTGTTCCTGTGTTAGCAGGGGGGATTGGATTTGGTGATCTCAAGAGACCCCTTCCAACCCCTACCCTTGGTTCTGTGACTCTGTGGTTGCTAACCAAGCGATCTGCCTTCTGTTGAGCTTTCAAGCACTGGCACTCAGTAGCACATGCAATCACCTCCATGGTTTCAGCAAGCTGCTGCTTCAAAAGCCACCTGAGGACAAGGGCAGGCTTTCACTGAGTTTTCTCTACAGATAACTGCAAATGAAAAAAGGTAGGGAGGAGGCATCAGAACCAGGCAGTGTCCTTTCTCCTCTTCCCCAGCTCATTTCACTCCACATGAGCCTGAAATTGCTCACTACAAAACTCATCCCATGGGACAACCTGGGGCATCAAAACCTCTCATTTTAATTCACTGCCATTTCTCAAGCTAAGGCAGAAGTAAGAGTGCATGTGTTGGGTGTGGGGTGGGATTTGAAAACAAAATCAATGATCTGAGGCAGCTTTGGAGAGTAAAATAAACAAATAAATATTTACCTGGCTTTGCTTTCAAGGCAGGAGCACTGCCCAGGAAAACAAGCTGACTCTGTGGGATGTTCCTGGGTTTTGCACATGGAAAGCATTGAGAGGAACAAGCTCCCACCCTGGGTTCACATTCTTCCTCCCCTGTAAACCTTTCCATTCTAATGGCCCTACCTTGAAAGATCAGAGCTTATTTTGAGGTCCTCTGCAGAGGGCTCTGATCTCCCTTTGCCTTTTTCCCAAAACAGGCTGCTTTAAATAAATAACGATGGGCTGCAAATAAATCCAGGATTGTTTTCCCTGGACAGATTTCTGAGGAGCCTGGGCAAGAGCAGAAGGGATGTGGAGGAGAGTTTCAAACCAGAAAGGGAAGATCTGCAGGGTTTAAGTTAACTTGCACCACGAAATCAAAGGATGGACCTAGAAAGTGCAGAAGGAGCAACGCCTACAACAGCAAAAGCTCTCCTTGTAGATGTTACTCCTACCAACTGCTTCACTCTGGCAGCCTCCCCTCCTGCTGCCTGAGTACTCCCTGCTGTGTCATGGCCTGGATCAGCAATAAGGAGCAGGGCAGGGATTGTGTCCCCGTACTCAGCACTGGTGAGGCCACACCTTGAGGACTGGATTAANTTTCCAGCTGCAACTATTCCATGATTCTCTGATTCTCTGTGGAATGTACTGGAGCTGTCAGGGCTCATGTTCATTCCAGAGCATCGATTGGTTTGAATTATCTGGCTGCAGGAGACAGCTCTGCCTCGGTGTCAGACAGTCCCTGGAGAGGCAGAGCTGACGCCTCACAGCCCAGTCAGCTGAAGCCACATACCCCCACTGCTGGTGGCAATGACACAGCTACCAGAGGAGCTTATACCAAGCAGCATCTGTAAGCAATAAAGCAAATGAAAACTGTGGGGAAGCCTAAGCTGCAGGCATCTGGGTGGGAGCAGCCAACGCCTTTGGTTACGTGGAGAGACTTCGTTAGCAGCAATTTTTATCCTGAAAGACATCCCAGTCTTGGAGATAAGGCTCCTGTTGAGATCTTTCCTTGTCATTCCTGCCTTTTGATCTCTACTTTTCATCTTCATTTCTATGTGAGTGCTCTCTCTTTCCCTCTTCCCTCTCTTACCAAATGATTTTGCAGTAGTGAGCTTGTTGGGGACTCAGAGTTTCTATGGCTGCACTGAACCCTCACAGCCACCCCTAGTTTGGGGTGAAGGGGCCTTTGAAGCTCATCTAGTCCAACACCCCTGCAGTCAGCAGGGACATCCCCAACTACAGCAGGGTGCTCAGCACCCCAAACAACCTGACCTGGAATGGTTGCAGGGATGGGACCTCTCCCACCTCTCTGGGCAACCTGGGCCAGGGTATCACCTCTCTCAGCTTTAAAAAATTCTTCCTTCTCTCTAGTCTGAATCTTCCTCTTTTAGTTTAAACCATTACCTGTTGTCCTGTAGCAACAGGCTCTGCTCAAAAATCTGTCTCCAGCTTTCTTACTGGCCAGTTTCAGCACTGGAAAGTAGCAATAAGTTCTTCCTGGAACCTTCTCTTCTGCAAGCTGAACAACCCCAAAATACGTAACCAAAGATGTTGAAGACCAAGACATAACCAAAGACAGCATCTCCGTGTGATGCCACTGTCACTTTGCTCATTGAGCTTCAGACAATCCAGTAGGGGACTTCATGAGCCTAACTCAGGCTGGACAGGCTGGGCAGATGGGCACAGTCCAGTGCCAGGAATTTGAGCAAGGCCAAGTGCCAGGTTCTGCACTTTGGCCACAACAACTCCAAGCAGTGGTACAGGCTGGGGACAGAGTGGCTGGAGAGCAGCCAGGCAGAGAGGGACCTGGGGGTGCTGGTTGGCAGCGACTGAACATGAGCCAGCAGTGTGCCCAGGTGGCCAAGAAGGCCAATGGCATCCTGGCCTGGATCAGGAACAGTGTGGCCAGCAGGACCAGGGAAGTCCTTCTGCCCCTGGGCTCAGCACTGGTCAGGCCACATCTTGAGTGCTGTGTCCAGTTCTGGGCCCCTCCATTTCAGAAAGATACTGAGGTGCTGGAAAGTGTCCAGAGAAGGGCAGCAAGGCTGGTGAGGGGCCTGGAGCACAGCCCTGTGAGGAGAGGCTGAGGGAGCTGGGGGTGTGCAGCCTGCAGAAGAGGAGGCTCAGGGCAGACCTCATTGCTGTCTTCAGCTACCTGAAGGGAGGCTGTAGCCAGCAGACCTCATTGCCCTCTACAACTACCTGAAAGGAGGTTTTAGCCAGCAGACATCATTGCTCTCTACAGCTACCTGGAAGGAGGCTGTAGCCAGGCAGGGGTTGATCTTTTCTGCCAAGCACCCAGTGACAGAATAAGAGGACACAGCCTCAAACTGCACCAGGGCAGGTTTATGCTGGATGTTAGGAAGAAGTTCTTCACAGAGTGATTGGCATTGGAATGGGCTGCCCAGGGAGGTGTGGAGTCCCCATCCCTGGAGGTGTTTAAAAGGAGGCTGGGTGAGGCACTTAGTGCCATGGGTTAGTGAATAAGAAGGTGTTAGGTGATAGATTGGACTGGATGATCCTGGAGGTCTTTTCCAACCTGCTTAATTCTGTGATTCTGTGAACTCAGGAGACTCTTGACAGGAATTTATGTAAGGGACTGGATGAGCCTAACCCAGGAGATAATTGAAGGGAATTTGTATTCAGGAGAGTCAGAAGCCTTGGGAAGGATACCAAACCCCTCTCTTTGGAGCAGGATTTGACACAGATTGAAAATCTTCCATAGACTTCAAGGTTTTCCTGCTTCATTCCCAGGGATGCTTTGCAAGCATGTCAACCTTAATTAGATCATTCCAAATAATTCCATCAGTTTTGAACTCTACCTGTTAGACCCAGCCCAGATATCCTGTTTGGAACTTAGATGATCACAGCAATACATCAAGTTTCTGAAAGTCATTGAGTCCTGCATCAAATTGCCTTCAGTCTAAATGGTTTTATTCTGTTCAATTGGGTTAGAAAGCTTTGGCCACCTACTGAAACTGGTAGTGGCTATAAATCTCTGCAGCTGGGAAACTGGAAGGCAGCCCTGCCTACCTTACAATGAGGAGAAACCCTGCTCCCCATTCCAATTCAGCACTGCCTGCAGAGTATAAAGACCTTTGGGAGCAAAACCCTTTAAAAAATAGTAATAAAAAAAAAAAATCAAGGGAGCCTGGGGAAGAACACATAATTATAGACCTGATTTTGGAGGGCTCTGCTCTATTTGGAAGGACGTTTGGAAAGCCACAGAAGTGGCAGGATGGGTTTGTTTTGGCTTTGTTGGGTTTTCTTTTTATTTTTTGCCCTCCAAGGGTTTGCAGGCATCCTGCTGGAAGGTATATTGATGGGACACATGCAGCATCACCATAGCACTTTGTGGTGCCCCCTCCCCTTGTATGGCCCTTAGAAACCCAGTGAGCTCCACTGAATGTTGCTGAACATCCATTTCCCAAGGCTATTGAACTAGGATTTTTTTTTTTCCTCTCCCCCCCCCCCACTATTTTGTTTTTGTTTTGTGAATGGCCAATGAATAAAGCAATCCTGACGGAAGAAAACCAGCCAATTCCTGGCTTCTCTGTTAGGACTGAATAAAGAGGAGCAGCTCACACAGTAGGTGAAAAGGATACAACATACTTGTGATAAACTGCTTGCCTTTTATCCCATTTTCCATCAACTTCCATGTTTTCAGCTTTCCTGCCTTAAAAATAAAATAATAATAGCAATAAATGTATTAGGATGCCTTCTATAACACTGAGGTCAAACTAATGGCTCTGTAGCTGCCCAGAACATCTCATCCTCTCCCTGCTTTTCTTATTTCACCACAGAACCCAAATCCTATTTTCCAGCTACGTGAGCTACCCGTGACTGAATGAATGCATCATTAGCACTGGGTCGGCCAATTCACATCTTTCTGCTTCCAGAATCTGGGGACAGAGACTATCTGTCCTCAAGCCTCCCTTCCTCCTCCTATGTGGTCCTTCCCATTTCTATAGCCTCATCCTCTTTTCCTTTCACTTGCAAATTCACCCATGTCATTGATCCAAATGAGGCTGGTGCTGTCAGAAGCAGCTGAGGCAGGCTGACACTGCACAGGCTGCAAGGGGAAGAACCTGCCCCTCTCCTCCTGCATCTCCCTGTGGTCCCACATCATCACTGGCACCTGCTTGGGTACCCATGGAGCATTTTCCTGAGCTGATTCAGCTGAAATGAGAGGAAAATGGGACATTGTGCCTTGCTGGGGAGGTTCACTGAGGGCTTAAGGAGCTGGCACAAGACATGCAGGAGTAGTGTAACCTGCAGGAGTAGGGAAGTGGTTGTGTCCATGTACTCAGCACTGGTGAGGCCACACCTTGGATACTGGGTTCAGTTTTAGGCCCCTCACTCCAAGAAGGACATTGAGGGGCTGGAGCATGTCCAGAGGTGGGACACAAAGGTGGTGATGGCTCTGGAGAAGAGGCCTGGTGAGGAATAGCTGAGGAAACTGGGTTTGTTTAGTCTGGAGAAAAGGAGGCTGAGGGGAGACCTCACTGCTCTCTACAACTCCCTGAAAGGAGGCTGGAGAGAGGTGGGAGTTGGTCTCTTCTCCCTAGTATCAGGTGGTAGAACGAGAGGAAATGGCCTGAAATTGTGCCAGGGGAGGGTTAGGTTGGAGATGAGGAAAAATTTGTTTGCTGGGAGAGGGGTCAGGGATTGGAGCAGGCTGCCCAGAGAGGTGGTGGAGTCCCCATTCCTGGAGGGCTTCAAGAAATGCGTGGCCATGGCACTTTGGGGACATGATTTAACAGCCATGGCAGTGTTGGTCTGATGGTTGGACTGGATGACCTTAGAGGTCATTTTCAACTGCAACAGTTCAATGATTCTATTATTCTAAGACATGTGGTGAGGTCGCAGGACCATGGTGGGGAGATGGGAAAGTACAGCAAAGCCTCCCTTGCTGGCAGAGGTAACGAATCTCTTAAGCCATCTCACCCCATCTCATGGAGCTGCACCCCGAGGCAAAGCATTTGTTGAGCTTTGGTGCTGTGTTTTTAATCTCTTTGCTCTCTCTGAGTTGTTCTCTCCTGCTCCTCTAGCCGAAAGCCCTTCTGGTTTTGATTGTGATTTCCTCTGCAAAGTTTAACTCAGCTTGACAGCTGATGGTTCTCTCAGCCCCTCTGTGCTTTCTGACCTCAAAGATGTGGCTTCTTTTGCTGGTCAGGTCTGGTTTTCACCTCTTTTAGCCTTTCCCTCTGCCTGCTCTGAAGATGCTGTTTGAAGTGGATCTTGAGCTTGGTTCAATCTGGAGCCTTCTCCTGCAGTATTGGTCCCCATCCTGAGCAGGGTCAAAGAGCGAAGGGGATTCTTTCACCCTTGCCTTCTGCATTCACAGCTCTCCCCACGTCTTCAGGTCACTTCTATTTCTGCTTCATTGATCTGTTATTAATGAAAAAGGGACAGAGAAGCTCAGCCCTCTCTTAAGACCTTCCTTGCTTTATGGCTTCTACCAGATGACAAAAGCACTGCGGGGCAAGGTAACATCACCTGGCATTTTGTGTCTAATCTGATGTCCCTCCTCCTGGGTTGATGGAATTGGTGTGACATCTTGTATCCTTTTTCCTAGACCTGACAGAAAAATAGAGCTCAGGACCTTCTTGGGATTGTCACCAGTGCCTGCATGAATAGCCTACCTTGTCCCACATCATGTACATGAACAAGGAGTATGGAGGACTTTGTTTTCTCCACCAATGTGACTGCCACATGGGAATAACTGGCTGTACCTGGAGTATTGTGTCCAGCCCTGGGCTCCTCAGTTCAAGGAGGACAGAGAACTACTGGAGAGAGTCCAGTGGAGGCTATAAAGATGCTGAGGGGACTGGAACATCTCTGTGAGGAGGAAAGGCAGACAGCCCTGGGGCTGTTTAGCCTGGAGAAGAGCAGCCTGAGGGGATCTTCTCAATGCTGAGCAAGAGATAAAGGGTAGAGGTCATGAAGATGGCACTGAGCTTTTCTCAGTGGTGGCCAATGATAGCACAAGAGCAGTGGGCACAAAATAGAATCTAGGAGGTTTCACTAGAACTTAAGGAAATGCTTGTTTGCTGTGAGGGTGCTGAAGTTCTGGAGCAGTAACCAGGAGGAAGCCACCTTGGTCACAGAATCACAGGATGGTGTGGCTTGGAAGGCACCTCAGAGATCATCCAGTCCACCCCCCTCGTTAGAACAAGTTCTCCTAGATCAGGTTGCCCAGGATCACAGTGTCCAGGCAGGTTTGGGATCTCTCCAGAGGAGGAGGCTCCACAACCTCTCTATGCAGCCAGCTTCAGGGCTCCAGCACCCACACAGCAAACAAGATTCTCCTGATGTTGAGCTGCAACTTGCTGTGTTCCAGTTGGTGTACCACAGGGCACCACTGAAAAGAGACTGTCCTAGACAGTGAGAAGAAAACTCCAACATCCTGCTTTAAGAAGGTGCTGGGTCAGAGTGAGAACAAGCACAAAACCATCTCACTTTCCCTCTTCATTTTTATTTGGGGGGAGGGGGGCAGTGTCTGGGTGGTGGCTTGTTATCAATTGCAAATTAGAGGGGGGAGGTGGGAGAGAGGAACATGAACGCCAAAGTTCAGAACCAGCATCTGCTGAAGAAAAACAAATGAGGTTGGGGGGCAAAGCAGGAGAAGGTTAAGAAACCCCAACAAACCCATCTGAAACCCTGGGATTGCCTGGCAACAAGTTGCTATTGTAATTTAGAAAATTGGAAGCATCCGTTCTCAAACAGTTTGAGCTTTCTCCCCTTTCTTCTTCAGGTTTTGACTGCAGCCCTTGTTCAGCCATCAGCTGTGTCCTGCTGGAGGGATCAGTAGGTCCCCCCCCACGCAGCAGTCCTGGACCCTGCTGTTTGGTCGTGGGCCACCGCTGAAAGCCTTCCCCGATTGTTTTGCGGCGCAGCCATTTAACAAGATTAGAGATAATTTGCCCCTTGGAATGCAAAACTGTTTCTACAGGTGCTTAAGCTTCCTGGCTTTTGGATTAGAGAGCTGGTTTGGTTTTGTGCCGTCGCCTTGAGCCAGGTCTCCAAGGACTGTAAATAAATGAGCAGCTCCCTCGCAGCTGGGGAATGCGTTCTCCAGCCTGGGCTGCCAGAGCTGCAGCCTGCAAAGCTCGGTGCATGCACAGAGAGCTCTCCATGCTAAAGTGTTCAACCTGCTGATGGACCCATGCTGACTGTCGTCTGCCAGCTGGGAGACTCCAGAGAAGCCTGACCACAGAGGGAGCAGGTTGCTGGAGGCAAGTAGGAGGTCTTGGGAGCTGCTGAGGGTGGTAGAAAGGGTGATGCTCCTTCTCCCTGCTGCCGGCAGACTTCCCTCACACCTCCCTGCCTCACTCTCCTGTAGGAGAGAGAGCAAGCCCCAAAGTTCAGGCACATCCAGGAGGGCAGGAAGTCTAGTAGACATCCACTGAGATGGAGAACCTCAAGGATGAAGGGATGCCATGGACTCTTTCCAAAGGAAAGGAGACCCAGGTTACGTTCTCCCAGGGACCTCTGTGCATTCCATCCAGCTCTGGTCCTGCCAAATAGATGCAGCCTCTGGAGCAATTCTCCACAAAGGATCTTAGATTCCTGGATGGAGCTGCCTCAGGGTTGCTTGGGATTGGAGAAAGCCTCATTTATTTGACTTCCTCCAGTTTTCACTTTGTGTCTTCCTTTTCTTGTAGTGTTTCTTTTCCTTCTTTGGAAGTAAACTGCCTATTTAAGCTGAGAAGGAAACTCAAGGTTGCTCAAGGCCCTGTCCAACACAGCCTTGAACACCTCCAGGGAAGGGGCACCCACAACCTCCCTGAGCAACCTGTTCCAGTGTCTCACCACCCTCATTGAAAAGAATTTCTTCCTAATCTCCAGAATAAAATCTCCCCTCTTCCAGCCCAAAACCATTGCCCCTTGTCCTGTCACTACAAGCCCTTGTCAAAAGTCCCTCTCCAGCTTTCTTGTAGTGCCCTCCAGGTACTGCAAGGCTGCACTAAGGTCTCCCTGGAGCCTTCTCTTCTCCAGACTGAACAGCCTCAACTGTCCCAGCCCTTTGGATCTGCTCCAACAATTCCATTTCTTCCTTGTGCTGGGGGCATCAGAACTGTGTGCAGTGCTCCAGGTGGGGTCTCACCAGGGCAGAGCAGAGGGAGAGAATCACCTCTCTCACCCTGAGTTTGACACCTGCCTTTTGACTAGTGAGTGGCAGCAGGTTTTGCACAGGAGACATTGTTACAAGAGGAATGACATTGAAATTTCCTACAAGCCACCAGGCAGTCGCCTGACAAGCAGCAAAGTTCAGGCAGCAGCGGGCAAAATTAAAAAAAAAAAAAAGAAAAGAAGAAGAAGAAGAAAAGCAAAGGTAGAGCTAAGAAACCTGTCCAGAAAACACAGCTCACATAACCAGCCCTGCCAACTAGACAGCCACATGGAGAGCACACAGACCTTCAGAGCAAGGTGATGCCACCAGGGATTGGTTTGGAACAGTCCTTCCAGATGGTTGCATATATTGCTCAAACTTCATGCAAATACTGTGCCTGGGTTTAACTGTTTGTGTACAGGAGCTCCCAGGTATCAGCCATATGAATCCAGTGTCTAGTTCTGGGCTCCTCAGTTCAAGACAGACAAGGAAGAGGTAATGAAGAGAGTCCAGCAGAGGCTGTGGAAATGGCTGGAGCACCTCTGTGAGGAGGAAAGACTGAGAGACCTGGGACTGTTTAGCCTGGAGAAGAGCAACCTGAGAGGGAATCTTTTCAGTGCTCAGCAAGAGCTAAAGGGTGGGGGGCAAGAGGATGGGGCTGGGCTCTTGTCAGTGGTGCCCCGGGACAGAATAAGGGGCAATGGACACAAACTGGAACCCAGGAGGGTCCATCTGAACAGGAGGAAAAGCTTCTTTGTTGTGAAGGTGCTGGAGCCCCGGAGCAGGCTGCCCTGAGAGACTGTTGAGGTCTCCTTCTTTGGAGAGATTCCAAACTCACCTGGACATTGTGATTGTAGGCAACCTGCTGTGGGTGACCCTGATGATCTCCAGTGGTCCCTTCTGCCCCCCACAACGCTGGGATTCTGGGATTCTCCCTTTCCTTACTGCACAGGGAGCAAGGGAAGGGATCTCAGGCATATTGATAGGGAACTGGGCTCGCTTGGGCTGCACTCACCAGGAACCTTCCCAGGAGCCAGAGGCTTCCTTCCTCTGAGCATCACCACCAAGTGTTTAGGGCAGGTTGTTTTTCCTGGGAGCAGCATATAGCCCCCATTGCCCAGAAAGGCTGAGGAGCATAAGTGAGCATTGTTTCCCCCCACATTGTTCCCTGGCTCTCCACTTTTCCCAACTCCTTCTTACCTCATCCTCCCCTTGCTGGCTGGAGAGCTGTAAGCCTCTGATTAGCACTTCATTTGACAAACAGGAAGTGGAGAAGAAAAGCATCATTTTCAGAATTAGAGCCTTGGAATGAATTGAAGAAAGAAAGGGGGGAAGAAGGGAGGAAAGAAAAAAAAAAGCCAGCGAGCCCTTGCACACTTTCCTAATTGCTCGTTAGAACCAATGGCCTTTGTGGGTCCTTCCCCCTGTGTCTTCTTTATAAAAGCATTTGCACAAGACATTGCCATTGTCCCCCAGACAGCCCCAGGGTGGGACAAAATGAACTAATTGATCTGCAGTGCTGTGGCCCTGAATAGTGCTGAACACCCATCTGTGGATTCCTTCTCAGGAGTGATTAATAATTTGCACTCCTGCACCCAGCAGCCTGAATACTCCCTTTTTTCATGTAAAACCAAAGCCTTCCATTCTCTCTGGCATCACAGAATCATCATAGAAGGGTTTAGGTTGGAAGGGACCTCAAAGATCATCTAGTTCCGACCCCCCCACCATGGGCAGGGACACCTCCCACCGGACCAAGCTGCTCAAGGCTTCATCCAACCTGGCCTTGAGCACCTCCAGAGAGGGAGCATCCACAACCTCCCTGGGCAGTCTGTTTCAGTGTCTCCCCACCCTCACTGTAAAGAATTTCTTCCTAATATCCAGTCTAAATTGCCCTTCTCAAGCCTAAATGCAAACTTAAATCACAGATGTCTCCTCTCTGTGTGGGTTATGAGGACAGGGACAGATGCAGCTTGTTGGCTTTGCCAACTTGGTGGCTGTGTTCATACCATTAAAACCCAGCATGCTGCTGGGGGGTTAGTGGGAGCTTGCAAAGCTGACACCTGGTGCTGTGCACCAGCCCTGCTAAGGCCATTCCAGCACAGATGTTCCCAGGTCCCTGTCATTGCCTTCCTTGTCATGAAAAGGATATACTGGAGAGTGTCCAACAGAGGTGATGAGGATGATGAAACAACTGGAACATCTGTCTGATGAGGAAAGGCTGAGAGACCTGGGGCTCTTTAGTCTGGAGAGGAGAAGGGGATCTTATCACTGTTTATGAATAGAGTGGGTGTCAAGAAGGTTTCTTTTCAATGGTGTCCTGCAACACAGGAACAAACTGAAGCTCAGGAAGTTCCACTTCGACATAAGGAAAAAAATACTTTGCTGTGAGGCTGACAAAGGACTGGAGTAGGCTGCCCAGAGAGGTGGATAAATCTCCTTCTCTAGAGACTTTCAAGACCTGGCTGGATGAGTTCCTGGGGGTTGATTTCTTCTGCCTAGTATCAGGTGGTAGAATGAGAGGAAATGGCCTGAAATTGTTCCAGGGGAGGTTTAGGTTGGAGATTAGGAAAAATTTCTTTGCTGCAAGAGTGGTCAGGGATTGGCATAAGCTGCCCAGGGAGGTGATGGAGTCCCCATCCCTGGAGGTGGTCAAGAAACCTGTGGGCATGGCACTTGAGGACATCATTTGATGGCCATGGTGGTAGGTCGATGGATGGACTTTATGCCCTTAGAGGTTTTTTCCAGCTGAAACAGTTCTGTGATTCTCTGGGCCTGCTTTAACAGGACACCTCTCCTGCTTAAGGTCTGCTCATATAAACCACTGAAGTGGTGGGGCTGAGGTTGAAGCACATTGCCTCTGTAGGCACGTTGCCTGAGCTTGGTCAGCTGTGGCTGCCACTGATTCCCACTCCCAGCCACATCTCGTGGCCTTTTGAGGTTGTATCCTCAACTCCACCACTGATTCTTGGTCCCTTCCACCTCCACCTGGAATGAAAAGTTCATAGCTGCTCTCTAAGCTATTTCCTGCTTCCTAATGAAATCTATTGGCCTCCTGGGGGAAAAAAAAACATCCCCCTCAGCCAACTCTTAATGAAGTCATCTGTTTTCGTGGTGTTACTGGTGCCCTCTGCTTTCCCAGCTCATTAAAATAATTAACAACCTTTGGATACATCCAAAGAGCCAGAGATGAGATCTACCTGGTCAGAGTAAATCATTTGCAGTGGGAAAACATTTTCCTTTCCCTTGAGACCCATTTTTATGTCTTCCTGTGTTCCCTACCTTCTGTCCAATGCCTTCAGCATTTTGTCTGGATGCATCTACCTCAACACAGATGTCTGTGAAATATTTTGCCTCCTTAGATTGCTCCTTGTCTGGTTTGGACTTCTCCAGTCAGATCTCTCTGAAATCAAACCAAGGAATATTTTTGGGAATGGCTCTCTCCAGAAGTTGATCCTGATGCCTCAGATTTGGTTCCTTTTGTTCTTCACAGTCCTGCAAATCTACCCGAGGGGACTTTGCACGTTTAAATGTTCCCTGCCACTCCACTTTGTCCCCACCATCAATCACAGCTATGCCTCATGTCTTAAAAATCACACTGGTGGGCTGCCCAGGCCACTTAGTTTCAGAGTCAAACGCTGACTGCTGTCCTTTGTGAGAAGTGTGGACACAGTTTATGTGCCTGAGACAGATAAGTGTAAGATGCAAGGTAGAAAGAGGTTCCTTACAGCATGGGTGGGGAGACACTGGAACAGGTTGCCCAGAGAGATTGTGGCAGGTTGGATGAGATCTTGAGCAACCTGGTCTAGTGGAAGGTGTCCCTGCCCATGGCAGGGGAATTGGAACTGGATAATCTTTAATGTTCCTTCCAAACTGAACCATCCTGATTCCATCATTTGTCTGGTTGTACCACATCTAATCCTGGTTTTCTTCTTGGAAAGCTTGATTGGAGCCTTCACAACCATTTTCCTCCCAGCAGTAACCAGAAGGGCGTAAGAAGATGAAGGTTTTAGAGAGCATCAACCCAAAACACTTCCAGGGTAAAACAAGCCAAGAACACTGAATTACTCAGTTTTATCAGGCTCCAGCAGTCAGCCTGGTGATGCCTTGCTGTTTTCCTCTGCTGATAGGAAAGAGCTGCTGGGGAAATGAGCTTTTCTGAGTGCTAAACTGCAGTGTGTTAGGTGAAAGTCATTACTCTAAGTGCTTTGCAAGAATATCTTTGGGTAATGTATTTGACATAGTTCTGCAAATGATTGTGTGAGGGAATAATGAGCTATGAGAATAGAGCCTATTCCAGAGAATTTTTCCTTGTAACTTTTTGGGAGGCTGGTAGGCTCTGGCCACTCATTAAACAGAGCAGGAAAGCTTTATAAATGTGTGGTGCTGTAAGTGGAGATTAGATTGGATGAGGCTTTAAGTGAAACAAATATCCATTTGGAGGAGTGATAAGGATTCAAGATTGAAGGTCCCAGGGACTGTGGGTATATTGTCACAGAGAATCATAGAATGGTTTGGCTTGGAAGGGTTATCTGCTGCTTCTGCTACAGCCTTTCTGAGGTGGTCTGCTTCTAGAATTAAGGTGTTGGTGCTGTATGGATTTGTACAAAGTAGTGTTATAATGGTGGCACATTGGTCCAGGCTTATGTGGACCCATAACGTGGAGTGGCTGTGTCCCATCCCCTCTGCCTAGTCCTTCAAGGAGGTGGAAAAGGTCCAGGGACTTTCAACTAGAGTAGGGTAGCTTTAGATTAGACACTAGGAAGAAGTTTTTCACCATGAAATCATAGCATCATAGAATTTTTTCAGCTGGAGAAGACCTCCAAAGTCAGAATCTAACCATCAACCATGGCCGTTAAACCATGTTTTAAAGTGCAATGTCCACAGGTTTCTTGAACACCTTTAGGGATGGTGACTCCACCTCCTCCCTGGGCAGCCTCTTTCAATGCCCAACCAGTCCTGCAGTAAGGAAATCTCTCCTAACATCCAAGCTGCACCTCCCCAGAGAGGGATTCACCCAGAGAAGTTGTGGGAACCTCATCTCTGGAAGTGTTTAAGACTGGAGTGGATAAGGCTTTGGGCATCTTTGATCTGGTGTGAGGTGTTGGAACTAGACAATCTCTAAGATCCCTTCCAACCAAAGCCAGTCTATGATTCTGTAAGTTATATGATTCTATGATCCTCTAATTTCTATGATTCTATGATCCTGTAATGTCTATGATTCTGTGATCCTGTAATTCAGCCTGGAGAAGAGATGGCTTCAAGGACACCTTATAGTAGACTTCCAGTATCTGAAGGGGGCTACAGGAAGGCTGGGGAGGGACTATTGGCAAGGTCTTGCAATGACAGGACAAGGGGCAATGGGTTTGAACTGGTAGAGGGGAGATTGAAACTGGATGTTAGGAGGAAGTTGTTTGCAGTGAGGGTGGTGAGACACTGGCACAGGTTGCCCAAGGAGGTTGTGGCTGCTCCCTCCCTGGAGGTGTTCAAAGCCAGGTTGGATGAGGCCTTGAGTGACCTGTGCTAGTGGGAGGTGTCCCTGCTTATGGCAGGGGGTTGAACCTAGATGATCTTTGAGGTCCCTTCCAACCTCACCATTCTATGATTCTATGAATTTCTATGATATCATGATCCACCCAACCCACAGGGCTGTCCCACAGCAGTGCTCAGGTTCTGCACCAAAAAGGATGCAGAATCAGCAGCTGTGGGATGGTACACGATGTCCACTAGCAGCAACCAGCTGCTAAAACCCTCCCATTCCTCTCATCCTTCCCATGCAAGGCTCTGAGGTGGCACTGGGAAGAGGGAAGGAACGTGCCCCTCTATCCTGGCATCTCCAGCCACTTCAGATGGAGCCACTGAGCGAGGTGGAGAGGCTGCTCATTGTGCCCCTTTCCCGAGGGCTGCCTCCTCTCCATTTGTTTACCACACATCCTGTCTTCCTTTCTGTTTGCTTCACACATCATCGCCTTCATTAATCGTCCTCCCCCTCTCCATTTGGGCTTTGGGGCTGGCCATGGGTAATTCTAATTACCTCAGGCATCAAAAAAAAAGAAAAAAAAAAAAAGAAAAGAAAAGAAAAAAATAAAATAAAATAGGAGCTTAAGTAGGTGCACTTCATTCTTCAGCTGCCTTTTACAAGCGGTTCAGTGCTGGCTACCAAGGGAATCTGATTAAACTAATTACCCTGATTGGCTTGTTTAATCAACTGCTTGGTTTAATTGGGCCTTGCTAATGCAGAGTGGTGGAGTCTGTGGTGCGTAATGTGAGAACCAGGAGACCCGTAACAACGCCGCTGACACCACTACAGAAACCAGCCTGCATTCCCAGCCTGACTGGGGGGACTTGAATCAATGCAGACCTCAGCTGAGAGCCCCGACTGTATTCTCAGCCCTGAATGGGCTGGAGGTTTTAGTGATAATTAAAATTGTTAGCAAAAAAA
>WBNM01015849.1:0-25139 GCA_013399055.1 Ramphastos sulfuratus | reverse complement strand
CTGGATGCCATCCCTGCCTTCCAACCTGACTGCTGCACCACACACCAAGCTGTGGTCAGCAAACTTGCTGAGGCTGCACTCAATGCCTCTGTCCATGTCACCCACAAAGATGTTGAACAAGATTGTTCCCAGGACTGATCCCTGAAGGTCTCTGCTTGTCACTGCCTGAACTGGGACATGGACCCATTGGCAGCCACTCTTTGGGTGCAGCCATCAAGCCACTTCTTTATCCATCCAGTGTTCCACCCATCAAACCCATGTGTCCCCAGCTTGGAGACCAGGATGTGGTGCAGGACAGTGTCAAAGGCTTTGCTCAGGTCCAGCTTTCCACCTTGCCCTGCTTTCCCAAACAATTTATAAACCTCAAATGGCAGCTGACTAGAGAGACACAAGGCTGAATCCTGCAGTCTGCAGCTGGCATCTGTAACCCTCCAGCCTGCAGCGCAGGGCTCGCACGAGGCTTCGGCAGAGCTAATTATAAAGCAGTGCCCATCAGCAAACAGCAGCCTGATGGCTGTGTGCAATTCAGGGAGGATTTAATATTATTCCCCAAAAAACATCCTTGTGCTCCAATAACCAACAGAGAACATTGCAGTGTTTCAAAATTAAAACATTTTACATTCCCATTCAGTGGGCACACGAGTTTGAGAGCACTGAAGCAAAAAACCAAATCCTGCTTGAGCTTGCCCAAATGCTCAGCTCCTGAGACTGAAATGCATGGAAAAAGCACCACAGGAGCACCTGCTGGAAGCAAATCTCTCGTGAAGCTACCCAAAGTGGGTTCTGTAACAGCAGGAGGTGTTTGTCTGATAGAGGTGGTGCACAACTGCATCTGTTCCATTTGGGAGACCTTTGAGAGGATCTCTCAAAACAAGGAATTTCCTTGGAATAAGTCTCTCTTCCCCTCCCTCAACTTGGGAAGTATGAAAGCAAGGATTTCATAGAATCATAGAATGGTAAGGTTGGAAGGGACCTCAAGGATCATCTAGTTCCAACCCCCTGCCATAGGCAGGGACACCTCCCACTAGTACAGGTCACTCAAGGCCTCCTCCAACCTGGCCTTGAACACCTCCAGGGAGGGAGCAGCCACAACCTCCCTGGGCAACCTGTGCCAGTGTCTCACCACCCTCACTGCAAACAACTTCCTCCTAACATCCAGTCTAAATCTCCCCTCTGCCAGTTCAAACCCATTGCCCCTTGTCCTGTCATTGCAAGACCTTGTCAATAGTCCCTCCCCAGCCTTCCTGTAGCCCCCTTCAGATACTGGAAGGCTACTCTAAGGTCTCCTGGAAGCCTTCTCTTCTCCAGGCTGCAGAGCCCCAACTCTCTCAGCCTGTCCTCACAGCAGAGCTGCTGCAGCCCTCTGAGCATCTTCGTGGCCTCCTCTGGACCCGCTCCAACAGTTCCATGTCCTTCCTGTGCTGGGGGCTCCAGAACTGCACACAGGACTCCAGGTGGGGTCTGAGGAGAGCAGAGCAAAGGGGCAGAATCCCCTCCCTTGCCCTGCTGCCCACACTGCTCTTGCTGCAGCCCAGCACACAGTTGCTGTCTGGGCTGCACTCACACTGCAGCCTCATGTTGAGCTTTTCATCACCCCAGACCCCCAGGTCCTTTTCCTCAGGGCTGCTCTCAGCCATTCCCCACCCAGCCTGGAGTTGTGCTTAGGATTGTGCCTACTCAGGTGCAGGACCTTACATTTGGCCTTGTTGAATTTCATGAGGTTGGCCTGGGCCAACCCATGGAAGAACCTTTTTAAGGATAAGCTCAGTTGCTTGCTTGCCTGTTCCCAGAGGAAGACCCAGCATGGTGACCTCACAGGTAGAAGTTGTTGCTAGGAGGGAACTTGGGTACCCAAATGGAGTTCCCCCCACAAACACAGAACTGCCCAAGTGTCTGGTTGCAGGCAGTGTCTGGCACTGGTGGCAGAGGACAGCAGAGAGGCTGCCTGTGTGCAGTGTGAGCAGGGCAATGATCTGCTCAGCTAGGTAGCAGAGCTGGAAGAGAAATCGGAAAGGTTGAGGTGTATCAGGGAGTGTGGGAGAGAAATGTAGTGGTGGAGCCACCCCGAGGCTAAGACAGCAGAGGTTCCTCAAGAAGCAGAGGGTGACCTCTCCTCCTGCCACCAGGCTGTAAGGAGGAGACCTAAAAGACAGGAGAGTGGAAACAGGTCCCTGCTCTGGGAGGCAGCAAATCCCCTCCTGGTCTCCCTCACCTCCCCAGCTGCCCTTACACAACAGGTCTGGGGCTCTGGAAGTGCAGAGCCAGGCTGCAGAGGAAGCATCCAGGGAGCTTCCTGGGGCCACTCAGCCAGCCCCAAGCATTAGGGATGCTTGCTTTAAGGAAAAAAGGAGAGGAATTGGGGTAGGTGATTCCCTTCCTAGGCAAACAGAGGGACACACATGCATGCCACAGAGAAGTCTGATGCATCCCTGGGGCAGGTGATTCCCTTCCTGGGCAAACAGAGGGACACACATACATGCCACAGAGAAGTCTGCTGCATCCCTGGGGTAGGTGATTCCCTTCCTGGGCAAACAGAGGGACACACATGCATGCCACAGAGAAGTCTGATGCATCCCTGGGGCAGGTGATTCCCTTCCTGGGCAAACAGAGGGACACACATGCATGCCACAGAGAAGTCTGCTGCACCCCTGGGGCCCCAGTCAGAGATGTTCCAGAGAACTCCCTAGGCTGGTAGGGCCCTATGATGATTGTCCACTACTGGCCATACAGGTCATACATTCCTCAGTGTCTGCAAGGGCTGGCACATGATGGCTCCTGCAGCTGTTACTGTTAAATATAGCTAAAGATACTTCTCCATGTTGCCTGTAATAGAGCTGTAATTTGCTAAACTGTTTTAAGAACCATAGACTCACAGAATGGTAGGGGTTGGAAGGGACCTCTGGAGATCATCCAGCCCAACCTCCCTGGCCAAGCAGGTCACATAGAAACACATCCAGAGGAGTCCTGAAAACCTCCAGAGAAGGACACTCCACAGCCTCTCTGGGCAGCCTGCTCCAGGCCTCCAGCAGTATCAACATAAGAAAGTTTCCCCTCATGTTTTGGTGGAACCTCCTGTGTTCCATCATCAAGCAACCAAACCTACTCCACAGTCATTCTGAATGTGACAAGACTACAGGGAATTCCTGCTGCCTTTCAAGAAGGTGGTTTCATCACAGCATCACAGAACGGANAAAAAAAAAACAACAACAACTTTAGAAATGCACCTTCCCAGATACAAAATTAGTAATTGCAATCCTCTAGATGAAGCTTCTGGCACTAAAGATTTTGACCACTGGACACTGGGAGTGTGCTACAAGAAGGGTCAATGAGCTGGGGGAAAAAAAAAAAAAAAAAACACAACAGTGTTTGGGTTTCTTTTTAATTTGGTTGGATTTGGGGTTTCCCCCCCTTTCTACTTTCAGCCCCAAACATCTGCTAGCAAAACAGAAAGCTGTTTGCTCTAACAGCACAGTCACATTTCCACATTGTTATTGCCAGCAAACAAACAAAGTCTAATCTGCATTTGCAGCCCCAAAAGCCTGAGAAAAGTAATAATGAAAAATAAGTGTTTGGTTTTTTTTTTTCTCACCCCCCCCAAGCCTGGAGGCAGGATGGGCTTTGGTTTTTTTTGGCACTCTTTGCAACAGGAAGGAAAAGAAAGTGGGTTCATGAAGCCCTCGAGGTTACTGTGAACTGTAGAATTGCTTCTCTGCTTTCCTCTTCAGAAACTGCTAAAATAGCTCAAACCCAGATCTGTCTTCAGTTTGTTATTCTCTGTGTGCACACACCCGGCTGTATCTCGCTGTTACTGAAGAAAACTGACATTTTTTTGCTCCTAGGCAGATAAGGCTCCCTAGAGCCCATGGCACAGCAGCAACCTCCACTTCTGTAACCAAAAATTTGAGACATAAACAGATCAGAATTTTAATATCCTGCAGAGGCAGCTATTAGCAGCTCTCCCTAATAAAATTATTAAACTAGGAGGAATCCTTAGGCTGTTTGAAAGCATCAGACACTTCAGCCTTACATGTAGGAACCTTCAGTCCAATTCTGTGAGTCCATGATTCAGTCACTGATCAAAAGACAACCCACTAAAGCCCTGGGGAAAGGCACAGGGCTGTGTACCAACACTTTTCCTTGCCCAACAACGTGCAAGTGTCTCAAAGCATCATTAGAACATGGGAGAGAGCAGCTTGATCTGGTAGAGTAGCCTTTTCCAGACTGGAATGGAAAAAACACTATTGCTTGTATTCACTGTCCACTGCACACAGGAGGTGAATCAGGACCACTGAAACAGTTCTCCAGCCTTATAGTCACAGCAGTCAATGCATTGCTTGCTATTCCCACATTTACATCTTCTGAGCAAGACAGAGAGGATGCCTGAAGCATTTTTCCACACCAAAGTTTGTTGGTTTTCCCTGTGTCTATTTAGATCCTCGTGGACAACCTTCAGTCTGCTTGTGCCAACTTTCCCCATCAGTTCCAATAAGCCTCTTCTTCCCTGCAATGCATCAGTAGGCAGCAGTCACATCCCCTCCCAGTCTTTCATTTTCTAAGCCAAACAAATCAGGCTCATTTCATCTCCACTTCTTTCCTCTGCCTGTTCCCAAGCTTCCCTTGCTTGAACACCACTGCCCAAAACTGAGGCTGGGCTTCACAGCACTAACACCTTCATCTTACTTCACAACACTGAAAAATACATTTGTCTTCAACTGAGGCATCACACCAGCAATATGCTGCCCTCCTGCTACCATATCTCAGATGCTTTGCCCTACATCACTTGCTCACTTGCAGCTGATGGGTGTCCCACACTGGAGCAGGAGACGCTGCTTGTCTTCCAAATGAGGTTCTTCAGCATTCACACTGTGCTCTCCAGCAGGTTGTACCTTCAGTGCTGCATTCTCACTAAGATCCTTTGGGCTTTTTTTCCCTTTTGGGTACTTTTCATGCTGGGTTTGGTGAGGTTTTGCTTGGTTGGTGTGGGAGGTCTTGTGGGGTTTTCTTTTTTTACACAAAACAAGATGGTTAGACTCCTCCTGATAAACACAGAGCTTCAGCATGATTTATGCAGTCCACAAGAGACTCAGCTGGAGGGGAAGACATGGAATACCATTGACTCAGGTTCCTGATGCAATGCAGGTCCCAGAAGGGAGGGAAAGAAACCCCAGAGATGAACACAGCTGAGCAGCAAAGTTCACGTTGTGTGAGGGAGCTGAGTTTGTTCAGCCTGGAGAAGAGAAGGCTTAGGGGAGACCTTAGCATCATGGACCAGGACATAAAGGGTGGCTACTAGGAGGATGGAAAGTCCCTTTTCACAAGGAGTCCCACGGAGAAGGCAAGGGATGATGGGGACAAGTTACTGCTGGGGACATTCCCATTGCACTCCAGAAGAAAATCTTTCCCCACGAGAACAGTCAGACATTGGAACCATCTCCCAAGGGGAGTGGTAGATTCCCCTGTCCTGGACAGTTCTAAGACTCAGCTTGCCAGGGTGCTGAGCCAGCTCATTTTACCTCTACTTGCCAGGGTTGGATCAGATGACCCCTGGGGTCCATTCTAACCTTCCATTCTGTGATTCCATCTCCTTGAAGTCTAATCAGACAAACATTCCTGTGCTTTTGAAGAACACCAGCTGATGCAATGGGAAGTTTTTGTCTGTCTAGCTTGCACCTGAGTGCAGCAATTCTCCAGGCTCAACAACAGATAATGACTGGGCCAGCACAATGTGGCAAGCCTGACCCAGCTGGCTTAGTCACTGCTCTGAAGCACAGAGTGCAGTTTAGAGAAGGTGAGCAATGTGAATGGACATGACATCAAGCAATAACACTCCAGTCCCTTTGGACATAGGTCTGGAAAGAGGTGGAGAAGTCAGAAGATGAAATTAGAAACTAAAGAGAGAATTAATTACAGTTATGGCAATGCAATTTGAACAAAAGGGTTGGATTTCTGAGAGAGCTCAAGAAGAAAAGATAAATGCTGTAAGCAGCTGACTGTAATAAGCCTGAGCAGCTACTTTCAGAACTTCTGAGACAAAATCAGCTATTTCCTAAACAAGTCACAGCTTCTTTCTGCTTAATGATTAGAGAAAATTAGTATTCATCAATGCAGACAAGCTAATTCAGGGCTTGGGCCCTGAACAGCCAGGCTCTCACTGTCAGAATATGCAACCATAATAGTTATAGCTGCCCCAAAATCATGAAAACACTGTGAGAGTTAGAATTAACAGAGACCAGAGCTGGACACACACAACCCAAACACTGAAATGCCAGTAAGTCACAAGGGACTGGGTCACAGAACCTTCCCTGTGAACAGACAGAATCCTTCCCACCTAGAGTTCACAGCACACTTTGCTTCCCTGATTTCCCAGGGGTGTAAAAGACTTCCAAACAATTTCCTCCTCCCTGCTCAGGCACAGGTAAGGCCCATTTGAGTTGTTTGGCAGTTGCTTAATCATATAAAGGCCAAAGTTCACTGCTCAGTCCCTGGCCCAGGTTGCTCCATCCCTGGAACCATGCCAGGTCAGGTCGTTTGGGACTCTGAGCAACCTGCTCTAGTTGCAGATGTCCCTGCTGGCTGCAGGGGGCTTGGACTGGATGACCATGACAGGTCCTTTCAAATCCAACTCCAGTGATTCTATGACTTGGTGTCTCAGAGAAGCAAGGAGGATGGGAAGAAGTTCTCCAGTGAGGAGAGTGGTAAAGTACTGGAACAGGTTGATCAGGGACATGGTTGAGGCACCTTCCCTGGAGACATTCCAGGTCAGACTTGTGTGGTCCTGGGCAGCCTGCTCTAGTTAGAGATGTCCCTGCTGACTGAAAGGGACTTGGACAAGATGACCTTTGAGGGTCCCTTCCAAGTCAATGCAGTCTGTGAATCTAAATCTGTGACTTCAGCTCCCTCAGAGTTAAAGTAACTGTCACTGCAGTGTCTTGCTTAGGTTGCAGACACAAATGGGAAGCCCTGAAGGGGGAAAAATAATTAATCCTGCCTGTTCATGAATGAAAGACAATTAAATTAAGCCACAGAATCTTTCTTGTCTAAGATTCCTGCTAATAATGTCTTCTACATTAGACAGTTCTCATTTTGCAGACTCATCACTCACTGAGGAGGGATTAGTGGGGGTGGTGCTGATGGGTCATTATCCATCCATCACACCATTAGCAGGATATAGACATTGTGCTGCTCTACCATAAAATATCACCTTGGGTGTCATGGAATATGGACTACACTCCTCTCTTACTTGATCTGGAAGGGCAAAACTGCAAAACCACATCCAAGACACAGCTGCTGCAGTTAAAGACTCATGCTGGAGAGCAGGCTGGTGGCTGGAGGGAATCACAGAATGTTAGGGGCTGGAAGAGTTTGGGCTGGAAAACATCTCTAAGATCATAAAGTTCAACTTTAGAATCATAGAATCGGTCAGAGTTGGAAGGGATCACAAGGATCATCCAGTTCCAACCCCCCTGCCCTGCCCAGGGACACCTCACACTAGATCAGGCTGGCCACAGCCTCATCCAGCCTGGCCTTAAAACACCTCCAGGGATGGGGCCTCAACCACCTCCCTGAGCAACCCATGCCAGACTCTCACCACCCTCATGCTGAACAACTTCCTCCTCACATCCAGGCTGAATCTCCCCACTTCCAGCTTTGCTCCATTCCCCCCAGTCCTGTCACTACCTGAGAGCCTAACAAGTCCCTCCCCAGCCCCTTCAGATACTGGAATGCCACAAGAAGTTCACCTGGGAGCCTTCTCTTCTCCAGACTGTACAGCCACAATTTTTTCAGTCTCTATCACAGCAGAGCAGCTCCAGCCCTCTGAGCATCTTCATGGCCCTTCTCTAGACACCTTCCAGCATCTCCACATCCCTCTTGTCCCAGGGGCTCCAGAACTGGATGCAGTACTCCAAGTGGGGTCTCATTAGAGAGGAGCAGATGGGGAGAATCACCTCCCTCACCCTGCTGCCCACACTTCTCTTGATGCAGCCCAGGCTCTGGGTGGCTCTCTGGGCTGCAAGTGCACACTGCTGGCTCACACTGAGCTCCTTGTCCACCAGCACCCCCAAGTCCCTCTCCTCAGAGCTGCTCTTCAGCCAGGTACTGCCCAGCCTGGATTTGTGCTTGGCATTGCCTCGACCCAGCTGCAGGACCTTGCACTTGGTCTTGTTGAACCTCACTTTCAATCAAAGATCACCATGGTCACTAAACCATGTCCCAAAGTGTCATGTCCACACAGTTCTTGAACACCTCCTGGGACAGTGACTTCACCACCTCCATGTCCCTGCCTCTGCTAGCAGGAAGTTGTTCTGATTAGGGACCACTGTTAGATATCAACTTTGCACAAAGGTCTGATCAATACCTGAAAGCGAAGTCCCCACACTTCCAATTCCTCCTCTCTAGGAGCACAAAGATTTGACTGGAGCAGCTCTAGAAATGCCTCAGGTGGAGATGTTGAAGTGCACAGCAATGCCAGCCCACATGAGCACGATGAATCCATCTCACCCCGAAATCCAATCACCATCTCCACACACCCACAGCAGCTTTGCCCTCTGCCTGTGCTGCAGCTGCAGCTCCTCTCCAGCCTTTTAATGCTTCACGTAGAGCACTAACGAGGGTCCCTGACTGGAGCCACGACCCTGCGAAGGATCCCACAGCCCGAGGGGTGCAGAGGAGGAGGAGAAAGGACTCTGCAGCCAAGGGGGTACAGAGAAAGAGGAGCAGGAGGGACCCCGCGGGCAGGGCAGCGCAGCTCAGGGGAGGAGGAGGGACCCCGCGGGCAGGGCAGCGCAGGGGAGGAGAAGGAGGAGGGACCCTGTGGCCGACTCGCAGTAGCGGGCAGGGGGCGGCGGTCCGGGAGCTCCCCCTGGTGTTCCCGTGGGGCACCGCCGGTAACCAGCCCGTGCCCGCGCCCCCCACCCCTCCGTAGCGGGCGAGCAGCCCCCAGCCTGCGCTTTGCAACCAACCAGGAGCCGGCGCATGGTGAAGGTACAGCCGAAGCTGGGTACCAAGGTGATGGGCAGGATGCTCCTGGGGAGCCGAGTGGCACCTGCCTGCGGGACCCAGAAGAAACCAAATCGGTGACTTGTCCCTTACCGTGGAACACTCCGTTGTCCACCAGGAAGTGCCTGCAGTACTGCAGACAGCTCCTCTTCTCCAGGCTCCAGTAACTCATGGCGAGGTGACCCGCTGCTCACCATTCAAGGCAGGGACCCTGTGGGGACAAGCAGAGCAGGGTAACGACCATGACAGATCCAGTGGCATCCCAGTGAGCACGGACCTGTGCCCTTCAGCAGTTCCACACAAAGCACTGGCACAGTGGCACATTGCTCTCCAGACATGCCCCTCTCCAAGGCATGATAGATCCACCTGCACTCACAGGTGGATCACCCACACTAAGCTGGGGACCAGCTGCCAACCACCATCACAATCAGCCAGCTCCAGGCTGCTGAAGCAAACCTACCCTACCCTACACCCACCCAAGCCTGCTAGAGCCACTCCCCAGCCACCACAGGAGATTGTGGGGCCATGGAGAGATGATCAATTGAATCTATTTCATTGTGGGACCATGGAGGGATGATGAATTTGATTGTGGGGCCATGGAGAGATGATCAATTGGATCTATTTTATTGTGGGACCATGGAGAGATGATGAATTTTATTGTGGGGCCATGGAGAGATGATCAATTGAATCTATTTAATGATGCTGCCCCATAAGTAACAAGCTACAGACACATCAGGCAACACCATGAAACTATAAATCCTCCCCAAGAGAAAGTCATTAAAAAGAAGCAAATCAAAAGTAATTAGCTCCTGATTTTGAGGCCACAGAGAACCTCGAGGACTTTCCCTGCACCAGTGCACCCCTGCCCTTGGTGTTCATTGACCCATGGGAGCCTGAGATGAATTGTCCTGGGGCCAGGCTGCTTGAGCAGCACCTTTGAGGGGATAGTTTCATCAGCCATGCACAGTTTATGTCCTCCAGCCCCAAGGGATCCCAGCTTTGCCCAAGAAAGAGATGGTCTCAGAGCACCAATGCTTGCCTTGGCAGGGGCTTGGACTTGATCTCCAGAGGTTCCTTTCAACCCCTACCATTGTGTGAGTCTGTGTAACACTCTTCCTGGTCAATGCCACCAGCTGAGGACACCTTGATGCACAAACAGAGCATCTGAGAGCCTGAATGCCCCTCCTCGATGGCTGCCTAGCCAAGTGTCTTCACCAGTGGGCAGAAGCTCCCAGTGCTGCATGGGAGAGGAAGAATGGACTCATCTCTGAGCACACTCCTGAGCACACTTCACAGGCAGCCTGCAGGGTTCTTCCTGTGGGAACACTGCAAACTTTCCCTGCACAGATCCATGCTGGCTCCTGCCTTCCCTCTTTGCCTACCCAGCCTAAGGCTCCCTGCACCATCACAGGAGCAGTTTTGTCCTCCTGTGTTTCCAGCAGCACCAGAGCCAAGGCCATCAAAGCATTCATGGGCAATTTGCTGCAGATGCTCTCACCAATAAATGCTGGGAACAGAAAGTGGTGTGCTTGGACACAGGACCCCAGAGCTCTGCTATGCCAAGCCCTGGATAACCAATTTTCCTTGGATTCAGCCAACATCCACAAAACAGTTAAAACAGAAAGGCACAGCAAGGCACAGCCAAGCAAAGGCCAATCCAGTGGCTGAAACCACCTTGGAAGTGTCTGGGAAAAAAAATAATCAAACCCCCCACAGACTCCTTGATCTCCTGTCCTGACACCAAATCCTTCCACTGGATCCTTCTCTCTTTGCTCTTTTATCAAGTTCAAGATGCTCATCAATCCAGATCCTCCTTCCTGTTACAAGGCTGCTTTGGTCTCCCATTTTATCTCCCTCCCACCTTCACTGTGGTCAGCCCAGCTGCTTTCTCACCCACGCTTGGCACACAGAGTTCCAACTCTTTATCCACTAGCAGGATGTTCCCCTTCCCCATGCATAGATTCATAGAATGCTTTGGGTTGGAAGGAACCTTTGAAGATCATCCAGTTCCAACCCCTTGCCATGGGCAGGGACACCTCCCACTAGCCAAGGTTCCTCAAGGTCTCATCCAACCTGACTTTGAACAGCTCCAGGGAGGTTGTGGAGCACAGAAGCACCGAATGTGATCTTTGATCACACTCTGCTTCTGTGCTCCACAACCTCCCTGGGCAACCTGTGCCAGTGTCTCCCCACCCTACTGTAAAGAATTTCTTCCTGATATCTAGCCTCAATCCCCCTTCCTCAAGCTTCAATCCAATTTTCTGGGATGTAATCACTGTGCTCAGCTATAAGGGAGCAGAAGGACCTGGAGAACTTTTCCCCTTCCCCATGTATGGCTGTGCCAAATGCTGTCTCCTGGGTCCCCATCACCCCTGGTCTTTTCCATGGGACTCCTTGCACAAAGAGAGTCTCAATCCTTCTGGTAGCCACCCTTTATGTCCTGGTTCATAGTGGTAAGGCATTCACCTAAGCTTTCTGTTCTCCAGGCTGAACAAATCCAGCTCTCTGCCTTTCCTCATGTGCCAGGGCTGCCAGGCCTCTGACAACAGAGAGGGAAATGCTACAGTGGCATCTACAGCATTTCTGCTGCAGGTTTGTGAGGAGTCTGTTGTTGCAGATATGGGATTTTCCTCTCTGCAGGTGCCTCTGTGGGGAGGAGAGATGGTCTGAACAATCTGCTGCAGGTGTGAGCCAAAATAGCCTGTTTTGCTCCATCCCCCAACCATCTCAAGTCTCCATCCCAGAATGTGTTTGGGGTATGGCCCGGGTATTGTTTACACCACAGGCAGATTTCACTCCGATCTGGAAAGCTAAGCACTGATACTGGCTGCCTCTGCCAAACTTTGCCTTCTACATGTCTTGGCCCTCTGCCCTTGCCAGCCAAGAGCCTTCATTACAGCTTGGCATAACCAGGGCCACACTTCTAACACTAATTAGCAAGACACAAGCTGTTAGCTACTCTTAAAGGGTAGGAATAATTCTTCCACCATGGTCCAGCCTACGGCCAGGCTTTTTGCTTTAGGCTGTAAAAATATAAGTGGCATCATGTGTTAATTAAGAAAAGCCCATCAAATATTCATCACCAAGAACGTGCACAAAGTACAAAGAGGTCTTATCTCAGCTCCCACAAGGAACTGGTATCACTGGAGAGATTTATGGGGAAAATGTCGAGAGGTAGAGAGCAGTGAAAGAAACCCTTCAGCCCTCTCCCCTCCCTTTACGTGCCTCATGCCCACACAATACTCCTTTGTCCTTGCACAAAGGGTTCTCCCACACCACGGTGGCCCCTCAGAACAAAGGTTCTCCCTGGCACCTCGGGGATGAAGGCAGAATCCCAAAGTGGCTGCACCAGCTGACACAAACAGGCTGGAAGAAAACCCTCCTCAGGAACAGCAGCACTTCTCTGGATGGCCCTCCAAGTGAGTTGCTTTCTCCCTCACAGAGCTCTGCCAGAGCCCGGCCAAGATCATGCCTTACTATATTGTACACAGCAAAAAAAGCAAACAAAACCCTCAACTAAGGGCATGCTTTGGGCCAAATACCAGCATTTGAAATCTACATGCACTTGGGAACTCCACTGCACACAAATCTGTGCCATTGCAACAACACTTGAAAGAACATTTGATGGCATAGATCAAAATGTGATCCCTGGGGAACTTATTTTCACTGAATGCCAGGTTGTAAGGGACCTCAAGGATCACCTGGGCCAACTTTTTTTGTTTCATACATGTAGAATAAGCTTATATATGTAGCTGCATACATGTAGAATAAGCTGTGTGATTACAAAGTGCCAGTAAGCATATCATGATGTTTAAGTAGGAAAGGACTGTCCCACCAAAAAAAACCCAAAAGACAAACAAACAAAAAACCAAACAAAAAAAAAAAAAAAAAAAAAACCAACAAAAAACCCACAAAAACAAAAAACAAACAAAACAAAACAAAAACCAAAACAAAACCAAAAAACCACCCACACCAAAACCCAAACCATTTTTGGCCCCAAAAGCACCAAAATCCTGAGCAGAAATAACTCTGAGTTCACAAATGAGCCTACTTGGTAACACTACCAACTCAGAAAGAAAGAGATGAGCACACTCCTATCATTTCTTCTCTGCAGGTTTCTCAGCTCAGGGCTATCACTCACAAGCCAAATTCCTGCAGGTTCAGCCCCCAGCCTGGCACCTTCATTCCAAGAGGTAGAGTGATTGATTGGTGCTTCACTACCCTGGTGATGAGATGTTATTGCAGTGTGGCAAAAATCCATTGACTTCATATCTGGCTAAAGCCTGTTAAGGTGTAAGCTGAGCAAGGGAGCACATCCTGTGGTCTGCAGGAACACAGTAACATGAAGCAGCTGTGTCTTCACAGACTCACAGAATGCCAGGTTGGAAAGGACACCAAGCATCGCCTGGTCCAAGCCTTCTAAGTAACAGTAGAGCTGAAATGAGCTGGCACAGCACCCTGCCAAGCAGAGTCTTAAAACTGTCCAGTGTAAGGCAATCCACCACTTCCCTTGGGAGGTGACTCCAGGGTCTGACTGTTCTCATGGGGAAACATTTTCTTCTGGAGTTCAGCTGGAATCTGCATTTCAGTATCTGAAGGGGACCTACAGGAAGGCTGTGGAGGGATTATGTAGAAGAGGCTGTGGGGATAGGTTGAGGGCAGTGGTTTGGAACTGGAGTAGGGGAGATTTAGGTTGGACATTAGGAGGAATTTCACAGGATCAGAGGATGTCTGGGGTTGGAAGGGACCCAAAGAGCTCATCCAGTCCAACCTCCCTGCCAGAGCAGGACCAGACAAACTAGCTCAGGTCACACAGGAACACATCCAGACAGGCCTCGAAAGGCTCCAGAGAAGGAGACTCCACAACCTCTCTGGGCAGCCTGTGCCAGGGCCCTGGGACCCTTCCAGGCAAGAAGCTCTCCCTTGTGTTGAGGTGGAAACTCAAGTTCTGCACGGTGAGGGTGGTGGCACTGGAACAGGTTGCCCAGGGATGTGGCTGAGGCCCCATCCCTGGAGACATTCAAGGTTAGACTGGATGTGGCCCTGAGCAACCTGCTCTAGTTGGAGATGTCTCTGCTGAGTGCAGGAGGATTGGACAAGATGACCTTTGAGGGTCCCTTCCAACCCAAACCGTTGTGGCAGGTTCTCAGCTCTGTCTGCCATGGCTAGCACTACAGAGAGAGCAGCAGCATAACCTGAACGTTTTTCTGCAGTATTCAACCTGGACACTGAGTAGGTCCCAGATGTGAAGAGGGTATTAAGCACTGGCCCATTTAGCACTAGAGAGGAACTGGCCTGAGTCCTGCTGCACAGCTCTTTTGGAAGCAGATTGACAGGTAGTTAAGTGAGATGTGTACAGGGTGGAGATTGCTAAGCTCATCTCCTGAGCTGCCCTCTCCCCCTTGCATCTCTGAAGCACTTATCAGATAAGGGTCTGAAGTCAATCAGACACAGGGGATCCTTCCTAACAGCAGCACAGACACTGCAGCTCACTTCCCTCTGACAAAACCACTGACCATATGATGCTTTATAAAACCTGTATCACTTCCTTCCCTTAGCATAAAATAGTGTGGCAAAACCAGACAGTGTGAAGAGTTCCAGCAGAGGTTTTAAAGCAAAAAACGAGGTGTGCCTGGCAGTTCTGCCTTCCACAGAAAAGCAAGCCCAGAAAACACTGTTTGGAGGGCTCCAGGTTTCACAAGCTTGCACCTGATGCAGAGAGCTGTCAGTGATAAGTGCTAGTGATAAGTTTTACACTAAAAAGTTTTACACAGTTCAGATGCTACAAGCTACTTAGAGGGAGAATGAAGTGAAAGAATGAAGTGAAAGAATGAAGTGAAAGAATGAAGTGAAAGAATGAAGTGAAAGAATGAAGTGAAAGAATGAAGTGAAAGAATGAAGTGAAAGAATGAAGTGAAAGAATGAAGTGAAAGAATGAAGTGAAAGAATGAAGTGAAAGAATGAAGTGAAAGAATGAAGGTGATGATGATAATTATGATAATGATGATGGTAATAATAATAAAAATAAATAAATAAACAAATAAGGTTAGAAGTGAGAAGAGCAACAGAGAGTCAAGCAAAGGGCACACTAAGTGTGTGACTGGAACTAATGCTGTGTTAGCTGCAGCCAGGGGCAGAGAGCACTCTAATGCTCCTAGGAGACACATCTGCTTAAGAGGGCAGAAGGACCATCTGGCCAGCACCAAGTAGCAGGAATACCCCAGCCAGAGAAGCCCTGGTCTTTAATCTGGCAGCTGTGATGGTGGTGGGGGCACTGAAATGGCTGCTGACTGCTATCCTGTGCACCCAGCTAGCTGCCAGTTGTTGCAGACAGGACAAGCATCAAGACTGAGGGAGCTGCAGTTGTTCAGCCTGGAGAAGAGAAGGCTCCAGGGACACCTCAGAGATGCCTTCCAGTCCCTGAAGGCATCCCACAGGAAGGCTGCAGAGGGACTTTTCATGAGAGCACCTAGACACAGGACAAGGGGGAATGGTTTGAAACTGATGGAGAACAGGTTTGAACTGGATCTTAGAAAGAAGTTCTTCAGTATGAGGGTGGTGAGACTTTGAAATAGGCTGCCCAGGGAGGTGGCAGATGCCCATTCCCTGGAGGTGTTCAATGCCAGGTTAGATGAGTCCTTGAGCAGCCAAGCTAGTTAAGGGGTGCTCCTGCTCATGGCAGGGAGATTGAAGGTGATGATCCCTTCCAACCTAGGCCATTCTAAGACTCTAGGAAATCATGGTACAGATCCCACTTGGAACTTTCTTGGAGAGTAGTGAGGTGGCAGTCCAAGGAGTTAACTGCTTGAGCCTACATTTGAGAGTAAGTGAAAGATGTCCTTGCACACCTCAGGAACAAAGTGAGGGATGCCCAGACAGGAATGCTGGTCCTTCTGTACAACTACTGAGTCTGATCAAGAAACACCCAGACCAAGCTCTACATAAAGGATGAGAGGAAATGGCCTCGAGTTGCAGCAGAGGAGGTTTAAGTTGGGTATCAGAAGAAAGTTCTTTCCCAGAAGGGCTCTCAGTCACTGGCACAGGCTGCTCAGTGAGGTGGTTGAATCTCCATTCCTGAAGGTGTTTTAGAGAGACAGAGATGTGGTGCCTCAGCACTGGCCTTGGCAGACTTGGAGAATGGTTGGCCTCAATGACTTTAAAGGTCTTTTCCCACCAAAGGCATTGTATGATTCTGTCATTCTCATTTCCAAAGGTGCCATCGGCACTCAGCACCTCCACAAAGAGCAGAGAATCCAGGACACTTCTCAAACATGCTCTCAAAAGCCCAAGGGCTCAGCCCTTTGTTACACTGATAGTGGGAAGTGACAGATACCGAGGAGAGGGAGCCAAGTCATTTGCAATTCTGTTTACACAACATGCAACCAGCAACATTTACCCTCCCACCAACTTCATTTCCCTGAGGCACCTTAAACGCACCCCAAGGGATTTCCCCTGGGTTAGTTTAATAGTACCCATCAAGAGCAACTTCTGCCCAGGCTTCATCCATTAGAACAGGAGCTGCTGCTTCCAGTCCAGGGTTTTACTTTCTGAAAGAAAGTAGCTACAACAAATCTTCTGGTTAAACTTTCAAAATAAAGTAGCAACCAATTTTCTGGTGGAAGGACCACAGAGAGCCCTCAGAGAGCAGCTGCTGCACAAGGTGGGCTGCATTTCTCTTTGTTTTTTAAACAGTATCCACAAACCCAAGTAGCCACTTGGGTGTGAAGTTTAGCCACAGTCAGACCCCAAAACCGAGCTGAAGAGATCATAACAATATTTCATTGGGCACAGTCCTGTTCAGTATCTTTACTGATAATCTGGACCAGGGGATTGAGTCCAGCAGCATTGAGTTTGCAGATGACACCAAGTTAGGAGCAGGAGTAGATCTGTTGGAGGGTAGGAGGGCTCTGCAGAGGGACCTGGGCAGGCTGGATGGGTGAGCAGAGGCCAATGGGATGAGACTGAACAAGGTTCAGTGCAGGGTTCTACACTTTGGCCACAACAACCCCAAGCAGTGCTGCAGGCTGGGGACAGAGTGGCTGGAGAGCAGCCAGGCAGAGAGGGACCTGGGGGTGCTGGGAGAGAGTAGCTGCAGATGAGGCAGCAGTGTGCCCAGGTGGGCAGGAGAGCCAATGGCATCCTGGCCTGGATCAGGAGCAGTGTGGCCAGCAGGAGCAGGGAGGTTCTTCTGCCCCTGTGCTCAGCACTGCTCAGGCCACAGCTTGAGTGCTGTGTCCAGTTCTGGGCCCCTCAATTCAAGAGAGATGTTGAGGTGCTGGAAGGTGCCCAGAGAAGGGCAGCAAGGCTGGGGAGGGGCCTGGAGCACAGCCCTGTGAGGAGAGGCTGAGGGAGCTGGGGGTGTGCAGCCTGCAGAAGAGGAGGCTCAGGGCAGACCTCATTGCTCTCTGCAGCTACCTGAAGGGAGGTTGGAGCCAGCTGGGGTTGGGCTCTTCTGCCAGGCACCCAGGGGCAGAACAAGAGGACACAGCCTCAAGCTGTGCCAAGGGAGGTCTAGGCTGGATGTTAGGAGGAAGTTGTTGGCAGAGAGAGTGATTGGCATTGGAATGGGCTGCCCAGGGAGGTGGTGGAGTTGCTGTCCCTGGAGGTGTTCAAGCAAAGCCTGGATGGGGCACTTAGTGCCATGGTCTGGTTGATTGGGTAGGGTTGGGTGCTAGGTTGGGCTGGGTGAGCTTGGAGCTCTCTTCCAACCTGCTTGATTCTATGATCCACCCAGCTGCCATCTTGGGCTTCTTATTTCCCTAAGCCACTGGTGGTTGCCCCAATATTGCTAAGCATTTAAGCTGGTCTGAATTCAGGCAGATTTAGATTTAGCTGCCACACAAAGCCAGGCTCTCAGGGTTCCCACACATTATCTGTGCAAATCTCCCCCTTAATCAGCATCAAACATCACCATTCACTCCAGATAACCTGCATGAACAGTGTGGGAGCCATACAGAACAGGCAGGGCAGGCTGGCTGCAGCAGAGATCCACAGTGCTGACACTAAATGACACTTGGCCCCCAAATTCAGCTTGCTCTCATAACCTAAAAGACAAAGTCTCACCTACCTGTGGTGTCAATTGTGTCACAGGTGTGTGGATACTTTCCAGAGTTTATTGATCTTATCCATTGAAAAGTTCTGGTGTTCCCAGCATGAGGAAGACACAGAGCTGGTGGAGCAAGTCCAGAGGAGGGTCACAGAGATGATCCAAGGTCTGGAGCAGCTCTGCTGTAAGGACAGGCTGAGGGAGCTGGGTGGGTGTAGCCTGGAGAGGAGAAGACTCCAGGGAGACCTTAGAGCTGCCTGCCAGTGCCTGAAGAGACCCTGCAGGAAGGCTGCAGAGGGAATTTTTATGAGTGTCTAGAGACAGGACAAGAGAGAATGGTTTGAAGCTGAGGGAGAGTAGATTTGGACTGGATCTGAAGGACTGGATTTGGACTGGATCTGAGGAAGAAGTTCTTCAGTACAAGGGTCGTGAGGCTGCTCAGGGATATTTTGAATGCCTTCTCCTCGGGGGTGTTCATGGCCAGTTTGGATGAGTCCTTGAGCAGTTGAGTCTAATCAAGAGGTGTCCCTGCCCATGCCAGGGAGGTTGGAGTAGGTGACCTCTAAGGTCTACTTCTGAAGTCCCTTCCAACCCAGGCCACTCCTGGGTTGAAACTTCACCTACCTATGATGTAAACCATTTCACAAATGTATGGACAATTGCCATTTAAAGCATATTTAAAGCATATAAACAAAAAGCTTAGAAATGCCCCCAAATTTACACTTCCTACCCAACAGCAAGACATTTTATCCAAGATACACATTTTATCTAAGATTATCCAGTCCAACTATCAACCCAACACCACCTCAGCCATTAAACCACATCCCAATGTGCCATGGCCACACATTTCTGATACTAATAGAAGAGAAAACATCCAGTATCTGACCATTTTCTTGTTTCTCTAAGACTTGGTCAAGAGGAGGAATAAAATAAGAGATTTTTGTTTGATTTCTGTTTATGCCAGATCCATTCCATATTCTAATGAGGCCACCAGAAGGGCTGTGCTGGCACAATGCAGGCATTCAGGGCAGCAGAAGGTACAAGCCAGCATGGCAGCAAAGGTAAATCCCCCATGGATTTTGCTAGGAGCAGCTGGAAACTCTTAGAAGCTGAAGTTGTCTGTTCAAAGGGTCACCTTTAGGCAGGTGAGGTGTTCCAGTTTGTGCCCATGCCCATTTCCCTTTGTCCTGTCACTGGGCACTGACAAGAGTCTGGCCCCAGCCTCTTGCCCCCTGCAGCACAATGCCCAGGCAGAGTTGGAAGCTCTCCACATGAGGAGACTCCACAACCTCTCTGGGCAGCCTGCTCCAGGCCTCCAGCACCCTCACACCAAACCTCCTGTTCAGATGGAACCTCCTGGGTTGCAATTTGTGCTCATTGCCCCTTGTGCTGTTCCTGGGCACCACTGACAAGAGCCTGGCCCCAGCCTCTTGCCCCCAGCCTTTAGCTGTTGCTGAGCATTGCTCAGCTGCCCTCTGGGGCTGCTCTTGTGCAGGCTCATCAGCCACAGGGCTCTCAGCCTTTGATCCTCACAGAGATGTTTCAGCCCAGTGATGTCAGCCAACATTGCCTCTCCTCCCCAAAGCTAACTGACAGCAAACTTTAACCATCCTGTGGCTGTTAGTTCTGATGGAGCTTTTGTTTCAAGTCACTTCTCAGCTCCTCCTGGGAAGTCCTGAAAAGCATGTGTCAGCACAACTGTGTCAGCACAACTCGCTGCTGAGGAAGGCATTAGAAAGGATTTGAACTGACTCCCCATGGCAACAGACCCTGAAAGGGAATTAGCATTTGCCCCCCACTCTCCATTCCTCAAAAAGCCTAAAAGGAATTTGGTTTTGCTCCTATTTAAGGAATTATTTCCAGGAGGGCAGGCAGTTCAGTGGGCACAGCTTCAGAAGACACCTACCTTGCCCAGCCTGGGTTCAGCATAAGTCATTCCACTGGAGATGGAATTCTCTAGATCTGGCTGCTTAGCCACTGACATGCAGTCCCCCTAGAAGTGGGCATTTCATGCCTAGTTGTGTTTGCCACCAACTGACACAGTTGATAATTGCCAATATTCTTCCACTTTATCTTGTGGGGACACTACCAAAGTGGCAAACATTCCATGGCTGGAATGAAGACCAAGCAGAGAACATGGGAAATATATTGATGTGAGGCTCAGCAGTGCCTGGTTTAGACCTGTGCAGGGAGTCAACACATCCCACACTCCATCTCTGTGACACATTTGGGCATGCTCAGTGTGCATGGGTACATGAACTCTGTGTCAGCTCCAATAAGTCAAGTAATGGAGCATGGACAGCTTTGCACAACAGCTTGTCTCCACGTGAAGCTTCTTGCAAGCAACCTTGGGTTATTTAAAGTTGAAGAGACTCACATGGACATGCCAAAGATGATACACTGCTTTAACACACATGGCCAAGAGCCCTTGAAGCACTTCTGCATGGTTCACCAGAGGACTTGAGCCATTGGAGAGGCACTGCCCAGCATCGTGGCCCTGTTGTTTGTTTGTTTTTTTTTTCTAGCACTGCAACAGGTGGCTGCTTCCTGTCAGCAGCTCTGCCCACCTCTGCCTTCCTCTCCTCTGCACTCCCACTGCCCTTGTAGGAACCTTTATAAGTATCTAGCAGCAGTAGCAGGTATTTCCTTACCTTCTGGATCTCCCAGTCTGCCTCTTTATCTCTCAAAGATACACTCTCAGCTAACCAGGTACAACCAGGTGCTCCTTCTGTAAAGCCAGATGTCCAGCAAAAGTAACTCTGGGAATGAAGGGCTGGAGAGAAGCCCTGGGGAGAGGGACCTGGGAGTCCTGGGGCGTGCCAAGCTGGAGCCAGCACTGAGCACTGCCAGCCCAGTGCCAGCCCATCCTGGGCTGATCCCCAGCAGTGTGGGCAGCAGGGGCACGGAGAGGATTCTGCCCCTCTGCTGAGCCCTCCCTGCAGTGCTGGAAGCCCTCTGCCGTGAGGCCAGGCTGGCAAAGTTGGGGTTGTGCAGCCTGGAGAAGAGAAGGCTCCAGGGAGACCTTCTGGTGGCCTTCAGTGCTTCAAGGGGCTGAGCAGAAAGCTGGGGACAGTTTTGAGCGGGGCCTGTTGTGACGGGACAAAAGGTGATGGTTTGAACTGAAAGGAGGAGATTCAAGATGGAGAAAATGAAGAATTTTTTGACACTGAGAGTGGTGAGAGCCTTTCCCAGGCTTCCCAGAGAGGTGATAGATGCCCCATTCCTGGTTGGGACATCCCATCCCTGGAATCATTCCAGGTCAGGTTGTCTGAGGCTGCGAGCAACCTGCTCTAGTTGCAGATGTCCTGGCCTGGATGACCTTGAAATGTCCCTTCCCACCCAAACCAGTCTGTGATTCTGAGTCAGGAAAGCAGAGGGCAAGCTCAGATCTCTGGAGTGATGATAATGGTCTCTGTGTCCACAGAGCTGGAACAAGAAAGCCACCTTTATTACAGAAAACAAACCATTCCTAAAATAAACAAAAAAAGGGGAAAGCAAAACCAGTTCCACATACACCTCCCAATCCTGGCAATTAGATCAGCCTGCATTAAGACTGTTCAACCTCAACAGCACCTCCTGTTTTGGAAGCAAAGCCAGATTGATCCCCAATGCAGTTCAGACCCAGTGGTTCCAACTAATTAATCTCCAGTGCCCCAGGGAACCATGCTTTGCTGGGCAGGGACTGCTCCAACACCCTTCCACTACAGCAGCCACCATCACTGCCCAGAAATTCTCTGCATCCTCCTGTGTCAGGAGGAAAACACCCTAAGAACTGTGCTCATAAAGCACCTTCACTTCACCTCATTCAGTAACATCAAGTATTAAAGGAGTTTCTTTAAACCCTACAAGGGGATTAGGCATGGTAGTCTTACCTCCTTTGAAGGCACAGGCAGGAAAAGCTCTCCTACTAAAGACAAAACAGGAGGTCTCTAACAGGTCTCTGCTTTCCACGTTTTGGGGTGTTTTGTGGTATTTCTTTAACTCAGGCTTCTTTAGACTCCTTAAAACCACCCCAGGCAAACAAAAGGCCAAAAAAACAACAAAAAAAAAAAAAAAAAAAAAAAAAAAAACAAAAAAAAAAAAACAACGGAAAAAAAAACCAAAACCAAATCCACCACCACACCACCCTGTGTAGTAGCTGTGGCCCTGGCAGGAGATTGCTCAAGCTGGCATTGAGAGCAGGACCCACAGCTGCTCTTCCTGCTGGTACTAAAGTCTAACCAGCACTGCTTCTAGCAAAAATCAATCCCTTTTTACCAGGGATGAGAGTCACCCCGGAGGTCTTCCCTGCTGCCCACTCCTGACCTTCACAGCCCTGTCTCCAGATGCCCAGGATCTCCAAACCCTCTCCGAGCTACCTAACCCGTGCCATCTAGGTTAGCAATTTAAATTGAAGTGGATCTTGGCTGACACTTTAAATGCAAAATAATTATTCAGATTTCATTAAAGGGAAACCATTCTGTTTTTCTAGAAAAGATTATTCTGCAGAGCCAACAGAAATACACAGCTTCAGGGTGAAAGCCTTCCCCAGAAATAAGGAGAAGCTAAATATTGAATAGAGGACCTGATTTCATTCTGTTTTGATGCTTATCAGAGAACTTGTTTTATTGCCACGGGTGTTTGTTTTAAATTACAGATTGACTCATGCAAAACTGGGATCTGCAAACAGGGTGGTGGTGAGGGGGGGTTGCCTCTCCTCTGCTTTTCTGGAGGTGAAAATTGTATTCTCCTTTCCAAAGACTGGTGATTTTGGCTCAAAGTCAGCGTGGGACACCCGTCTCAAAGGGTGAAAGGACAAGAAGCATTAAATTAATTCCCTAGGCAACCTCCCAAGCTGAGCCAGTATTGTTGGAATAATGAGTTGTGCAGGGCTCCATCTGAAGCCACCAGCTGATCCCCATTTTTAAAGACAATAGGCAGCAGAAAACTGCCACTGATCAGATCATTTCACACAAATCATTCATCTGGGACTGATAAAACTTTTTTTTTTTTTTTTTAAATCTTCTCTAACAGCCTACTGGCATTTTTAAACCTAGAAAAAGCTTCCTTCAGAGTTAAAAAAAAACAAGAGAGAAGCCAAAAGTGGCATCTCAAGCTCATCCCAGTGAGCTAAAATTTCAACAATAGGAAGATTATCAGTGTGTATGCACTCTGCTGTCTCCCCCCCTCCCCAAAAATCCACATTTTCTTCCCACACACTATATTGCCTCTAACTTAGGGGTCTCACTTGAGGGCTGAACCCTGTCTCCCTTTCCAGAAGTGTTATACGCAGGTGTTCCTTCACCTTTCAGAACAAGGCTCCTGAAACCTTTTGGGTTTGGTTAGTTTTGTGACTTTTTTGTTTTGTTTTCATTTGTTTGCTTGTATTGTTTTTGTTTGTTTTGGGTTTGTATTGTTTTTTATTTGTTTTTGTGGTTTGTTTTTGTTTTGTTGTTTGTTGGTTTGGTTTGTTTGCTTTTTTCCCCTCGCATTTCTCTGGCTTTCCTCTAAGTTTTGTAACACAAGGGCCAGAAGTCCCAAGGACAAAAAAAAAAAAAAGCATCAGGAGAGCCCACTGAAAGGAGCCAAACATTGTGCTTTATAAACCAGGAGTTAAAAAAGCACACTTTAAACAAAGAGCCTATAAGAAGTGCATCAGATAAGGCTTGTATCTTTCTCCTTGGAATTTAATAAGACCCCTTAAAAAAAAAAAGAAAAAGAAAAAGAAAAAAAACGGTTTGCAATCAGCTGGAGTTGAAAGTGTCCAGAGTTGTGCAGCTGCTTCATTTACAGCAAAACCCCCAGTACGGTGTACTTCTTTTTTTTTCTTGAAAAGTAGTTCATGGAGCAGATTATCGGCTCTCATAGAAAGTTTTTTGTTTTTTTTTTTTCTTTTTAGGAAGGACCGAATCCAGCAAGAGACTTGACTCAGCTCCCACCTATTTTAGCGTCTCTTACAGAGTTGGGACCAAACCTACTCAGCAAGCCTCGGTGACACTTTTCAAACGATGCTCTCCGCTCATCTGAGGCGTCAGGACTTGATGTTAAGCCTCATTTAACACGGTCTGAGCTAAATCTAAGGCATACCAACCGGCTGCCGTTTTCGCCGGTTTGAACTCCCCACCCAACAACCTTAAAGCAAAACCTCCCGTCCCACAGGGCAAAAGCAGGTTTAAGCCCCCAAAAGGAGAGGAGAAGAGCTCAAAAGACGGATGGAAGTTTATCCGGCATGATTCATTACTTAATCAACAGAATAAATATAGCTCCAACCGCTGGAGCAGCTCCTTGTGACCCCGGAAGGCACCAACTACGCCTCGGAGCACACCGAGGCAAAGCCCTCGCTACCGGCTGCTCCCCCGGGGCACCTCCCGGTGCTCCCGAAGATGCCCCGCAGGGCTCTGGAGGTGCCGGGGAAGGAAGAGTCCTGCTTGTTTTAATACAATCGGTGTGACGGCGTCCTGGGGGCTACGACACACAGCATCTCACCGACCACGACAGCATCTTAGCCGAGAGAAAACCCCGACAAAGTTGCACCTGGCAAGCTCTCAACTTTCAGCCGCAAAAAGCCGCAAAACTCAGTATTAAGTCCCAAAACGAAAACCCAGCGGAGGGTCCCCGAGGCGCAGGCAAGCCCGAGTGCAGCCGGGAACAGCTCCGTCCCGGAACGGCCGCAGGGAGCCGCCGACGGAGCTGCGCCACAACCGCTGCCCACTCGGCCGTACCTTAAGGACTGAGAGCTCAGAGCGTCCCTCCCGGGGCCCATCCCGCTCGGCACTCACTCACCGCTCGGCTCGGTCCTGTCCGCCTGCAACCTGCTCCTGGTTCAAACGCACGGCGCTGCCGCCCGGCCCGCCCCAGCCCGGCCCGCCCTCCGGCGCGGAGCGCAGAGGGAAACCCGGAGCTGCTCCGTGCCCGGAGCGGACCGAGCTCCCGCCCGACAGCGCGGACCCGGCGGCGGCTCAGCCCGCCGATCCATCCCCGTTGTTGCGGTGGCCCCTGGCCCGCTCCCATTCAACCTGTTCCATTGTGTGCCTGCTCCGAGCCGCCCCTCAGCGCCGCCGGGGCCACCTCGGCCTTCAGCGCAGCCTCTCAGCGCCGCTCGGACCGCCCCCCCCCC